>JACDQD010000005.1:33380316-33385316 GCA_019843655.1 Lethocerus indicus | reverse complement strand
GAACACGTTGCAGTTTCTGTCTGTCCGTATTTTAGTTAACGGCGACAATTTCTAACACCTAAACCTATATACATCTTCAAGTTGGACTTTAAGCTACATTGACCAAAATGAGACACAACTCCGTCAATTAGTTTTCGAGTTATGCACCGTTGAACGGTGGATACATTTTTGGACCACTCTCTATTACAATTGAATATTTAAAATCGGTCTGGACGGCGAGGCAAATGAATACGGCGGGGGGGGGGAGTTATATATTCTGCATCGCCGTCTTCAGTAGCATTCTATTGTGAACGCCAATACTCGACCGAGTTGGTACTTTTAACAAAATTCCTGCTGACAGCGTAAAATTCGACTGATTGTTGTTATTTTTCTCCCGATTTCGTTCCGGCGGCGGATCGTTGGAGAAAGTTCGATTTTAACGTCTGGCCGATATTCGGGTTGTTTTCGGCCCTACTTTCGAAAGTTTGCAAAGAAATATCTTATATCGTATATAGGGGGGGGGGCCGACAACAAGTGGCGTTGCGTTGTACATAATTTTTGAAGTACGTCCAACAACAACAACAACAACATTCTTCGGATATTATTCGGTCCTTTCTGTGAAATATTCGGGGTAGAAATTACATTTTTTTTATCATTGCAAAGTGGGGGGCTTATCAGTGCAAAGATGACGTACTTTAAAAATGCGTACAGCGCCACCTGTCGGCGATTGCCCCAATCACCTTACGATATACAAAATTATATACAGAATTTTTTGGGGCAAATTGCCCGCTATAAAATTTAGATAAATATGAAAAGTCGCAACAGAGAACTTAATTAGACAGGAATGTATTTATTGATGTTGATTATTTCGGAAATATTTTGAACAGTTGGCGTTCATCCGGACTCAAGTGGTGCTATCTGGCGGCCGTTCGCTTAAAATATTACACTTTATTCAAGTCTTTTCAAGTCCAACTTGACGATACAAAATACACGGGCCGACACAGAAACGGCCGATAAAACTGTTTCAGTAGCATTGAAAACTCCGTCTTCAATAATCGAGTGTCGGCGCTCCAGTGCGACGCCTACCGAGCCCGGAGAGAAGCCTGAACCGAAGTCCAAAAACGGGTTTTGTACTTATATTGTAGATTATGTCCGGCGGCACGTAGTACGCGCACTGATACGGAAAAGGGCCCAAAAGAAGACCGGTAATTCTGTAAATTTCGCTTCAATTCTATCCGCTCCAGGTGCGTCTGGAATACATCAAAGTCGCGGCCCTGGACTTATGGAAAAAGGCCCTTAAAACCGGACACTGATTATATAACGGGTGTGTAATTATCCGAGGTAATAATTTCCTGTAATAATCTTCCCCTCTATGTGTCTATCTCGTCCCTGTAATTACGTAACGTCTCAACCGTAACGTCGGCCATCACGGTCATCTTCTTCTTCTTCTTCTTCTTCTCTTCTTCTTCTTCTTCTTCTTCTTCCTCAGACGAAGAATGTCATCTTCTTACGTCTCCTCGTAAACTCAACTGTAAACTTTTCACCCGGACAGTAAATTGTACGAACTTACGTCAAAATTGAAGTCAACCGAAAGTCCTCGAAAAAGGTCCTGCGTTGTAGGACTTAACGGACTTAAATTTATAAAATCCCCAGTCCCCAAAGTCTCGGTATTAGCCTCTGATTGGGCTTAAACGCGGGTGGCTTTTCGAAATTTCAATATGAAGCATCTTAAATTACGCTGAATGGACTTGAAAGTGAAGACGACTTTTGAAAACGCATATTATCCTTTCAATAATTGACACTATTTTAATATATTTTAAATTCGTCGAAACGCAAACCCTTAATTGGACTATTAAAACTCGAATTTGCCCCAAAATCCCTTTTTTAAGCGAAAAATTTAGTTATTGAGGAGATTTTTTGCTCAACCACGTGATTTAAGCCCGAAAATGTCATTTTTAACGCTAAAATTGCAACAGGGTTTTTGTTATTTTACCCCAAAACAGCGATTTTTAGCCTGAAAAATCGATTATCAAAACAAAAATGGGATGTTTTACCGAAAATGCTACTTACAAATTTAAAAAATGTGATTTTAAACCCAAAATTATTTTTAGGCCCAAAAAATGCGGTTATTTTAGGCCCGAAAAAGCTATTTTTAGCGCCGAAAATTTACTGTTTGATAAGAAAAAGCGAATTGATTCCGAAAATTCGATTTTTTGCTCAAAAATGTCATTTTAACGTCAAATAGCGGTTTTGCTCAATTTTAATGTCAGCGGTTTTTTGCTCAAAAATATCATTTTAACGTCAAAATAGCGGTTTTTTTGCCGAAAAACAGTGATTTTCTGCCTCAAAAATCGATTATTAGAAACAAAATGGGATGTTTTGCTCCAGAAATTCTACTTTCAAATTAAAAATGCTATTTTAAACCCGAAATTGCTGTTTTAAGCCCAAAATGCATTATTAGGCCCGAAAAGCAGTTTTAAGCCCAAAAAGCACTTATCGGACAAGAAAAAGCGAAGATCCCCGAAAATTCGATTTTCCGCCCATAAAATACCAATTTTTGTCCCGAAACAGCGTTTTTAGCCTGAAAAAATCGATTGTTAGAAACACAAAATGGGATGTTTTGCACCAGAAATGCTACTTTCAAATTAAATAATGCTATTTTAAACCCCCAAAATTTGGTGTTTTAAGCCCCAAAAATGCTGTTATTAGGTGCGAAAAGCCGTTTTAAGCCCAAAATTTACCTATCGGACAAAAAGCCGAAAATTCGATTTTTCCTCAAAAATGTCCTTTTTAAAGCTAAAATAGCGGTTTTTTTGCCCATATAATGCATCCCTAAAAATCGATTATCAATAACAATAATGGGTTTTTTGCACCGAAAATGCGATTTTCGGGTTTAAAAGCCGCTAAACTATTGAAGATGAATGGATTTTCCGGGCACTTTCAAAATTGAATATTCTTCAGTTGTACAATTTATGCAATATACGTTATATTACAAGTTATCAGAGATTGTATTAGTTGTACTTTATCTGCGCGATTAACGCGTGATTTAAACCGCGGAAAATGTCATTTTAACGCTAAAATTGCGCCCATAAAACGGGACGTTTTCCACCGAAAATGCTAGTTTCAAATTTTTAAAATAAATCTTTTTAAAATTGCGGTTTTATAAGGGTTGCGGAATTGTACAATTTATTTATGTACAACAGCCGAATATATGTTATATTTAAAGTTATTAGAGACTGTATTAGTTGTACTTTTTCTACGGTCTTGTGCACCGACATTCGGATTCTTCAGAAGGGAAAAAAATGTATTTTTTCAATGTATCCTCTATCTGGCGACCACCTGGCGATCTGGATTGTTGTTTATTCGATGTTTTAACGGGACGAAACTGTCCCGTAAATTGCCGAATAGACTTGGACCGGAGTTTCGAAAACCGCGTATACCTTCAGTCTCGTCTTTCGGAGGAGAAATTTCGGTTTTGAATTTTCTTTTTTCCTTCCCCCGGATAGACAGACGGGAGAACAGGATTTCAATAACTGAAACAGGATTCCTTTATATCCGGGGATTGGGGATATATACAGGAACAAATTGTTGTTTACCCGACGAGCGTATTCTCCCAGCCCCGAATAATAATATTCTAATTATTTCGGGAAACGGCAGCCGGGGAAAAAGGCTCTGAAAAAGGAAATTTCGCATATTGAGGGGCAATTTTTTGAAAATTTTTTAAATTTTAATCGATGTAATAAAAAATGTCTATCGAATAAATCTAGAGTGTTTGTTTGAATCGGAATAATGTTTAAACTGTGGAAAAACTGTCGTTCAGTTGATGAAACTATCCATGAAACTCTTTCTCTCATAGAGGACCATTTTCAACTTTTTCCACCCCCCGGTCGAAAATGAAAAACTGTTATTGGTTTTCCGCCGCTTTTCCAATATTAGTCTATTGACTTTCTCTCTCTCTTCCGCCAGACCCGTATCCAGTTTTTTTTTCTGTATCGATCTCGAATTGGCGTTGCGCCATCGAAAAACGTTTTATACTCCAATTGAATATATAATTTCGCTTCCGACCGTCCGCAGAGGATTCGGCCGTTCGCCGTCTTCAGTAGCGCTCTGTTGGTCGCCGTTGGCACTTGGCGTGTTTTTCCCCCGGAAAACGTCCAGGCGGTACCGACAATTGTGACTACTGAAGACGGCGAACAGCCACTAGACACCCCCGCCGGTCTAGCAAACCTCTACGTCATTGATTTTTAATTCAGCCCCAATATCCGTAATTAGAAAAATATTGTAATTGGGACACGGAATGAAAGTAAAAAAAAAAAAAACCGGGGTTTTTTTTTTTTTTCGGTAAGAATTTTCCTCAATCTAATTCATTCAATTACTCAAGTGAAAGCGGAATCGATTCAAATTACTGCTGACCGTGGATATTATTTTCATTCTTCAATCGCGTTATTCTTGAGGCCGTTCAAAATTTCAATTCGCTAGACCGGTCATTTCGACCGGTCTTCAGTAGCAGCCAATTCACGAATAAACCTGGGGAAAACTTGACGGGAAAATATATTATAGAAAATGAAAAATATGATCGGAAGAAGTCGGCGAAATTGACGTCTATTTATATATGGCGAACGGACAAAAACCTGAATCTAATAATACAGGTCTCGTGGTGGAACGCACGGGGGTTTTTTTTTTCGTATTGTACATTTTCCTGATTATCCCAACAATAAAATATTGTTAAACGATCAATATAATACAGTATTCAATTCAGAGGGTGGTCCAAAAAATGTATCCACTCTTCAACAGTCCATAACTTTGAAACTAATTGACTGAGCTGTCTCTAATTTTTTGATGAAACTGTAGCTTAAAGTCCAACTTGAAGATGTACATTACTGCCTACAATAATATACATCTTCCCGGTAGATTTTCGTCGATATATATTATAAGCCGTGTACAGTATAAATTCTTCGAATACAGAGAGGTGGTCCAAAATGTATCCATACCAACAGTCCATAACTTGAAACTAATTGACT
>JACDQD010000005.1:33353863-33380216 GCA_019843655.1 Lethocerus indicus | reverse complement strand
GGGCGGTCTTACGCTGGCACCACAGAAGCAGTCCCTCTTTGGCGGTCATCTCCTCCACTGATATGTCCTGGATGGCGAAGCGGAGGATTATGGTCCATATCATGCCCAGAGTCATCTTCAGGTTGCCGTCGACAATTTCTGTTAAAAAGAAAAAAAATGCCTTCAGGAGTCTTCAGAATCCTCGACCGGGGAGGATCTCAAACTCACTCCTCCACAGAGAAGTTTTGGTCCAAAAATGGCACTTTTAAGACGTAAAATCGGCCCTAAAATGAGGTGTTTTCAGACCCAAAAATGGCATGTTTAGACGCGAATTTGGCCCAAAAATGCTGTTTTTAGGCCCAAGAATGGCATTTGTAGACGCAAAATTGGTCCATAAAAGCGGTCTTTTGGTCCAAAAATGTCATTTTAAGACGTAAATGGCCCTAAAATGCGGTTTTTAGGCCCAAAAATGGCATCTTTGGACAAGAATTTGGTCCATAAATGCGGTTTTTTGGTCCAAAAATGGCATTTTAAGACGTATAATTGGCCCTAAAATGAGGTTTTTAGGCCCAAAAATGGCATTTGTAGACGCAAAATTGGTCCATAAAAGCGGTCTTTTGGTCCAAAAATGGCATTTTAAGACGTAAAATGGGCCCTAAAATGCGGTTTTTAGGCCCAAAAATGGCATCTTTGGACAAGAATTTGGTCCACAAATGCGGTTTTGGTTCAAAATGGCACAAGACGTAAAATTGGCCCCAAAATGCGGTTTTTAGGCCCGCAAGGGTTTAGGCCCTAAAAAGGTTTAGGTTTAGGATCATGGTCCAGATCATGCCCAGAGTCATCTTCAGGTTGCCGTCGACAATTTCTGTTAAAAAGAAAAAAAAAAAAAAATGTCTTCAGGAGTCTTCAGAATCCTTGACCGGGGAGGATCTCAAACTCACTCCTCCACAGAGAAGTTTTGGTCCAAAAATGGCACTTTTAAGACGTAAAATCGGCCCTAAAATGAGATTTTCAGACCCAAAAATGGCATGTTTAGACGCGAATTTGGCCCAAAAATGCTGTTTTTAGGCCCAAAAATGGCATTTGTAGACGCAAAATTGGTCCATAAAAGCGGTCTTTTGGTCCAAAAATGTCATTTTAAGACGTAAAATGGGCCCTAAAATGCGGTTTTTAGGCCCAAAAATGGCATCTTTGGACAAGAATTTGGTCCATAAATGCGGTTTTTTGGTCCAAAAATGGCATTTTAAGACGTATAATTGGCCCTAAAATGAGGTTTTTAGGCCCAAAAATGGCATTTGTGGACGCGAATTTGGCCCAAAAATTCGGTTTTTTGCTCCAAAATGACTTTTTAAGACGTAAAATAGGCCCTAAAATGAGGTTTTTAGACCCAAAAATGGCATGTTTAGACGCAAAATTGGTTCATAAAAGCGGTTTTTTGGTCCAAAAATGGTATTTTTAGACGCGAATTTGGCCCAAAAATGCGGTTTTTTGATCCAAAAATGGTATTTTTAGACGCGAATTGGGCCCAATAATGCGGTTTTTTGCTCCAAAATGGCTTTTTAAGACGTAAAATAGGCCCTAAAATGAGGTTTTTAGACCCAAATTGGTCCATAAAAGCGGTCTTTTGGTCAAAAAATGGTATTTATTAAATGTAAAATCGGCCCTAAAAATTCGGTTTTCAGGCCCAAAATGGTAGTACCACTTCTGTTAAAAAAATGTCTTCAGGAGTCTTCAGAATCCTTGACCGGGGAGGATCTCAAACTCCTCCACGGAGACTGTATAATTTTATTTTTTTTTGTCCCTCACCTTCGGCTCCGATAGAGACCAGCTTGACGCCCTTGCTGGCGATGAAATCGAGCGCTTTGTTGACGTTGGCGATCTTGTGGAAGCGCATCTTGCCCCTGTCCGGCTTCGGCAGCGTCTCGCCCGATATCACCTCGAGCAGAAGCATCAGCTTAAGACCGTTCCTGAAGTCCTCCTCGATGTTTTCGATCGACGTGCCCGCCTTCCTCAGGTGGGAATTGCACCAGGCGGTGAACGTCTGAAAAAGGGAACGGAAGGGCCGGATCAAATAACATAGAATCGAATTTTCGTACCGAATCCTTTATTTTAAAGAAAGGACAAAAAGGAAACTCTCCTGAGGCGGGTCATCGAGGTTTGGCCGAAAAATGGCGATAAAATCTTCCCTCGAGACCTTTCTCAACCGATTCAATGATAAATTCGAATTTTAACACTTGCGCCGCGGCTACATCAACAACGGACCTAACTGCACAATCTTCAGTTTTAATTATAATTTTAATTACTTTCAGCAAAACGGATTATTCCCATAATCTGCTTCCTCGAGGGACCGGAGGCCGCCACAAGAATCGTGATAATAAAAAAACAACAACAACAATTTGATATGATTTTTTTTTATCGAAGTATTTTTTTTTCACGACTACAAGTGAAAGTGAAGAAAACTGACACGCTACTGAAGACGGCGAGCGGCCGAAACCGGTCTGAGGCTCAGAGACGGAGAAACGTCACGAACCTACAGTCGATTGATAATTGATAATTGAAGTTTTCAATCGATAATTGTCATTAATTAGGACGTAACTGGAGCACGTTGATGCGTTCCAAACGGGCAAATGATGCAATACGACGATAGGACATTGCGCCGTTTGTGGGCCAGCGATGATTTCACGCACTGAAGAAGACCGATGAAACGCTTCCTTAAAAGGTGAAGAAGGATGGAAAAGTCCGCTTCAATACGCTTTTTCTGTACGAACGTTTCGTGACCAATTTTAACCACAAGTTGAACAATTTCCGTCCAACAGTGGATTCGCTATCGGGGGCTACATCCGGATAAACGACCCCAACCCCAAAAAACCGACCTAAACAGAAATTTTGGACTCTTAAGGCCATAAAGTATGCTGGGGTTACAGAAGGAGACATCCGACATCGTTCACGTCCGGAGATTCCAGAATTTCCAGCCGTACAATCCACGACCTAAAGGTGGACCCCAGGGGTTTCAAGTTCTACTCGTCCTTAGGACGATTATCCTGGATTATTGTGGATTCCCAGTGGATCCTAGTGGATTATCCTCTCGCCGCCCATTTTATCCAGCCTTTAAACCCAACTGGGACAGCGGTTCAAAATCGGTCCGTCTATCGGTACGGGATCGTAACCGTCTGGAACCCGGAACCGGCCGATCTATCCGATCGGTTTGGATCGCCTCTTGGGGATTGACCGGTTTTGTTCTATTTTTGTACAGGTCCTGTCTGGAGCTGTCTGGAGATTTCTCCAGTCGGACGGACGGCCCTCTGTACGTCGGCGACGACCTCGTTCCCCGGAAAATCCCCCGTTTCCCCTCATCCCTAAATCCACTCGTTCAGAGTCCTTTCCCGTCCTAAAAATATAAATATATATATATATACTAAAGCAGCTCCATACACAGCGTTCAATGAAACCGTTCGTGAGTCAGCCGAGAACTAAAAAATTCATATTTCGAAATTTTCATTCAACCTCCTCCCAAGTCTGGCATTCCGCGCCAGAATTCAAGATACAAATTTACCGAAAATTTCACTGTCACAGTAATACAGTTCCGAAATAGCGCGTTATTTTTAGGTTTTTTGTTTTGAAACGTTTCAGTTTTCATATTTCCCAATTGTCGGACGTCGGAGGCGAAAAAGTGCCCTTGGAATTAGGGCGAAATCCGTTCGTATCGTCCCCATATTGACGTCGTCCATAAACGGCATATTTCCAATAGGATTCTTCGGTCCTTTCGGTTGACCAGACGCCGTTTTAACAGAAAAATAGAAAAGCCAGAAACTTGAAAACGAGTAAATCTAAACCGGGCAAAATAAAAAAAAATACAGGAAAATTCTTAACGGATACAGGACCGTTTCCAGAAAATATCGTTCTGCCGGATCCCCGATGATGGAGCCGTTTAGAGTTCAAAGCAAAAACCCTTCCAGGGAAAAATCCAGGGTCAACTGATTGTTCAAATAGGTCGGAACTAATTATTATTTCACCGGTGAAAAGCGGTGAATTTCATGTCCGTATAAGGAGAAAGATCCGCACAAAGAGACAAAAAAAACACTAAAAACGGCGCAACGAATTATCTCGGGGGAGGAATTTCAGATTGCAATATCGCCCCAGCCCCCCACGAGTGCATATCATCGGGAAAGAAAACACAGAAATAGAACTCTCTTGACTTTTAGAGGACGAAGATTAAGTATGGTGACGATATCCTTGTGCGACGTCAATTAATAATATACTTTTCTCCGGGGACAAAAACCTCGTCAGAATTCACTCGCTACATTTCGAGTGAAAACATAGGGTTAAAAACGTGGCCCGAAAATGCCGTTTTGGTCCAAAATGGCTTTTAAGACGTAAAATCGGCCCCAAAATGCGGTTTTAGGCCCAAAATGGCATGTTTAGACGCAAAATTGGTCCATAAAAGCGGTCTTTGGTCAAAAATGGCATTTTTAAGATGTAAAATCGGCGAAAATGAGGTTTTAGGCCCAAAATGGCATTTTAGACGCAAAATTTGTCAAAAATGCGGTTTTGGCCCAAAAATGGCATTTTAGACGAAAAATTGGTCCATAAATGCGGTTTTGGTCCAAAATGGCATTTTTAGACGTAAATTGGCCCTAAAATGAGTTTTAGACCCAAAATGGCATGTTTAGACGCAAAATTGGTCCGTAAATGCGGTCTTTTGGTCCAAAATGGCATTTTAGACGTGAAATTGGCCCAAAATGCTGTTTTTAGGCCCAAAATGGCATTTGTAGACGCAAATTGGTCCAAAAGCGGTTTTGGTCCAAAATGGCATTTAAGACGTAAATTGGCCCTAAAATGCGGTTTTAGGCCAAAAATGGCATGTTTAGACGCAAAATTGGTCCATAAATGCGGTTTTTGGTCCAAAATGGCATTTTAGACGCGAATTGGCCCAAAATGCTGTTTTGGTCCAAAATGGCATTTGGATAAATGGCAAAATGCGGTTTTAGGCCCAAAAATGGCATTTTAAACGCGCCCCAAAATGCGGTTTAGGCCCAAAATGGCATTTTAGAAGCGAAACATGTCGTTTAGGCCCAAAATGTGGTTTAGGCCCAAAAATGGCATTTTAGACGAATTTGGCCCACGAATACGGTTTTGGTCCAAAATAGCATTTTAGACGAAATTGGCCCAAAAATGCGGTTTTAGGCCCAAAAATGGTATTTTTACGCATTTGGCCCAAAATGCGGTTTTAGGTTCAAAAAGTCGTATTTTGACGTAAAATTGGCCCGAAAATGCGGTTTTAGGCCCAAAAATGAGGTTTTGCCCCAAAAACGCAATCGCTAATTAATTTTAGTGTCCCATCGGAGGGGCGAATTGCGATGTCCGACGGAGGGTCGACCGAGTGCAAGGGGGTGAAAAATCGACTTGGGGCGGGTGTTATTCGTTCAAAAATCCGGATTGGGTGTGTCCAAAAGACTGAAAACTACCGACCGTGCGGGCTACGAACTGGTTCCAATCGTGGAAGGAGCGTGTCCTGCACAGAGCAGCATAGTCTGCATACGGTGCATACGGTATGGGGCGGTGATGCACACGATCTGAAAAGACTGAAAAGCTTTTACAATCTGCAGCGGCTATTTTACTCCTGTAAACTGGCGGAAAATTGGATTTGGCCGGCGCGTTTATGCTGCGCCCATCGTTCAGTCAACAATGGGCGAAATGGGCGCGCCGCGACAACTCTCAATTCGGCTTAACCCCATTCAATTCTCGACAATTACAGGGCGGGGACCAGGTCACAGCCGGACAGGGTTTCTCTCTACACAATCGCCGGTTTCGGCCGTCCGCCGTCTTCAGTAGCGCGGCGTCGGTCACTTTCGGCGCACCGCCGCTGCGCCACTTGTCTGTACAAAGTGAGTGGCAGGCGGTGAAGACCGGAAAAAACAGCTACGGAAAAGTGGCGAAAGTGACTACTGAAGACGGCCAACTAAATTGGCCCTAAAACGCGGTTTTAGACCAAAAATGGCATTTTTAGGCGCAAAATTCGCCCTAAATTGCGGTTTTAGGACCAAAATGGCATTTTTAATGCGAATTGGCCCTAAAACGGTTTTAGGCCCAAAAATGGCATTTTAAACGCGAATTTGGCCCAAAATGCGGTTTCAGGCCAAAAATGGCATTTTAGACGCAAAATGGCCCAAAATGCGGTTTTGTTCAAAAAATGGCATTTTTAGACAAAAATTGGCCTAAAATGCGGTTTTGGTCCAAAAATGGACATTTTAGACGCAATTTGGCCAAAAATGCAGTTTTTTGGTCCAAAAATGGAATTTTAGAAGTAAAATGGCCCTAAAATGCGGTTTCAGGCCCAAAAATGGCATTTTTAGACGCAAAATTGGCCCATAAATGCCGTTTTGGTCCAAAAATGACATTTTAGACGCGAAATTGGCCCAAAAATGCGGTTTTAGGTCCAAAATGGCATTTTAGACGTAAAATTGGCCTAAAATGCAGTTTTAGACCCAAAATGGCATTTGTAGACGAAAATTAGCGAAAATGCGGTTTTAGGCCCAAAAATGGCATTTTTTAGACGTAAAATTAACCCTAAAATGCGTTTTAGGCCCAAAAATGGCATTTGTAGACGTTGGCCCAAAAATGCGGTTTTTGGACCTAAAATCATTTCAGACGGCATTAGCCTAAAATACAGTTTTAGGCCCAAAAATGGCTTGAAGCAAAATTGGCCCAAAAATGCATTTTGGGCGTAAATTAACCCTAAATACGGTTTAGGCCCAAAATGGCATTTTTAGACGCGAATATGGCCCGAAAATGCGGTTTTAACCTAAATTTTCGATTTCCGACCCCCTTTTAGGGGCAAGTGTAGCTCACATTAATACACTTGTGGGTGCAATATGGGGCCGATATCTGAAAATTTTCGAAAAACCTAAATTTTCGATTTCCGACCCCTCCTTTTAGGGGCAAGTGTAGCTCACATTAATACACTTGTGGGTGCAATATGGGACCGATATCTGAAAATTTTCGAAAAACCTAAATTTTCGATTTCCGACCCCTCCTTTTAGGGGCAAGTGTAGCTCACATTAATACACTTGTGGGTGCAATATGGGGCCGATATCTGAAAATTTTCGAAAAACCTAAATTTTCGATTTCCGACCCCTCCTTTTAGGGGCAAGTGTAGCTCACATTAATACACTTGTGGGTGCAATATGGGGCCGATATCTGAAAATTTTCGAAAAACTAAATTTTCGATTTCCGACCCCTCCTTTTAGGGGCAAGTGTAGCTCACATTAATACACTTGTGGGTGCAATATGGGGCCGATATCTGAAAATTTTCGAAAAACCTAAATTTTCGATTTTCGACCCGCCTTTTCAGGGGCAAGTGTAACTCACATTAATACATTTGTGGGTGCAATATGGGGCCGATATCTGAAAATTTTCGAAAAACCTAAATTTTCGATTTCCGACCCGCCGTTTCAGGGGCAAGTGTAGCTCACATTAATACACTTGTGGGTGCAATATGGGGCCGATATCTGAAAATTTTCGAAAAACCTAAATTTTCGATTTCCGACCCCGCCGTTTCAGGGAGCAAGTGTAGCTCACATTAATACACTTGTGGGTGCAATATGGGGCCGATATCTGAAAATTTTCGAAAAACCTAAATTTTCGATTTCCGACCCCTCCTTTTAGGGGCAAGTGTAGCTCACATTAATACACTTGTGGGTGCAATATGGGGCCGATATCTGAAAATTTTCGAAAAACCTAAATTTTCGATTTCCGACCCGCCCTTTCAGGGGCAAGTGTAGCTCACATTAATACACTTGTGGGTGCAATATGGGGCCGATATCTGAAAATTTTCGAAAAACCTAAATTTTCGATTTCCGACCCCTCCTTTCAGGGGCAAGTGTAACTCACTTTGGTACACTTGTGGGTGGAATATGGGACCGATCTGAGAAAATTTTCGAAAACCTAAATTTTCGATTTTCCCGCCCTTAGGGCAAGTGTAACTCACTTTGGTACACTTGTGGGTGGAATATGGGATCGATCTGAGAAAATTTTCGAAAACCTAAATTTTCGATTTTCAACTCCGCCCTTTCAAGGGGCAAGTGTAACTCACATTTTGGTACACTTGTGGGTGGAATATGGGGGATCGATCTGAGAAAATTTTCGAAAACCTAAATTTTCGATTTTCAACCGCCCTTCATTTAGGGCAAGTGTAACTCACTTTGGTACACTTGTGGGTGGAATATGGGATCGATCTGAGAAAATTTTCGAAAACCTAAATTTTCGATTTTCAACCCGCCTTTCAGGGGCAAGTGTAACTCACTTTGGTACACTTGTGGGTGGAATATGGGATCGATCTGAGAAAATTTTCGAAAACCTAAATTTTCGATTTTCAACCCGCCCTTTCAGGGGCAAGTGTAACTCACTTGGTACACTTGTGGGTGGAATATGGGATCGATCTGAGAAATTTTCGAAAAACCTAAATTTTCAACCCGCCCTTCGCAAGTGTAACTCACTTTGGTACACTTGTGGGTGGAATATGGGATCGATCTGAGAAAATTTTCGAAAACCTAAATTTTCGATTTTCAACCCGCCTTTCAGGGCAAGTGTAACTCACTTTGTACACTTGTGGGTGGAATATGGGATCGATCTGAGAAAATTTCGAAAACCTAAATTTTCGATTTTCAACCCGCCGTTTCAGGGGCAAGTGTAACTCACTTTGGTACACTTGTGGGTGGAATATGGATCGATCTGAGAAAATTTTCGAAAACCTAAATTTTCGATTTTCAACCCGCCCTTTCAGGCAACTCACTTGGGACACTTGTGGGTGGAATATGGATCGATCTGAGAAAATTTTCGAAAACCTAAATTTTCGATTTTCGCCGCCCTTTCAGGGGCATTTTTGGCATTTTAGAGGCAAATTGGCGATTTTAGACCAAATATGGCATTTTTAAACGCAAAAATTAGCCCAAAATGTGTTTTTGTGGCCCAAAAATGGCACTTTTGACGCAAAATCCGGCCTAAAATGGTTTTAGGCCCAAAATGGCATTTTTGACGCAAAATTAGCCCAAAATGGTTTTGAGATCCAAAAGGGCATTTTTGACGCAAAATAGGCACGAAAATGCCGTTTTTAGGCACGAAAATGCCGTTTTAGGCAAAAAATGGCATTTTTGACGCAAAATTGGCCCAAAATGGTTTCTGCATCCAAAACGCCTTAAATAGCGGCCTTGAACTTGTTGTCCTCAAAAATGCCCCAAAACCAAACTAAAATTGATGTAAAACAAAGTGACCAACCGACGACGTTATTTTGAAGATGAACCGCGGTCAGTTTCTTTACGAAAGAAGGGTTTCCAAAACCCTTTGGACATAAAATGACATTTATTATCGAATAATAAATAATTTCATTAGGCGTGTGGGGCATGAAGTGTAATTTTCTTTGTAATATTTTAACGACGGACGTGTCCACTTTGCACACTCTGATCTATTGGCGTTACATCGCGTACACTTGGCCGGCGCCGATAAGCTCACAGAATTCGTGCCCTATCGACGCTTTAAACGTCTTTCAAAAACTCTCTCTAGAAGAGAAAAATCGCCGAATCGCTTAAACATTTCGGCGGTCACGTACAACAATTTACAGACCGAAGATTTCAGAGCCCAATCTGTTTCCAAATGGATGGGAAAATATTGGCCGAGTTAGGAAAAAATGTATTTGTTGAAAGCGAAAATAATAATAAAAATAGAAACCCGCTATGCGTATCAACGCATATAGTGATTATAGTTTAACGCCTGTTGGCCCACCTCCAATAGCAATATTGGTTTAAGCGGGATGGCGGAAAGGTAGTTTTGCTCCGTTCAAGGGATGATAATGAGCCCACTACCCGCCTCCGCCTGGTGTTATAAACTCGTCCGCTTATTGTGTTAGTCCCCCAGACTGTTGATCTGACCTCTCTGGGTCATGGGTCATGACCGAGAGAGAGGTAAGGGGCGGGGACGTCAAATCCAGAAACTCTCAAACCTTCGTTGAGAGCCAGTTTTCGCTGAAACTGTATGAAACCAATTATTGGGTGACCATTATGAGTTAAGGTGACAAAAATGGGGTTTTAGGCCCGAAAATGGCATTTTAGACGCAAAATTGGCCCAAAACGCGGTTTTAGGCCCAAAAGGCGGTTTTAGATTGGCCCAAAAACGCGGTTTTAAAGCCAAAAAGGGGTTTTTAGACGCAAAATTGGCCCAACGTTGCTTTTAGGATCAAAAATAGCATTTTAGACGCAAAATTGGCCCAAAATGCGGTTTTTGCCCGAAAATGGGTTTTTAGACGCAAATTGGCCGAAAATGCGTTGTTTTTAGGACCAAAATGGCATTTTAGACGCGAATTGGCCAAAAATGCGGTTTTGGCCTTTTTAGAGGCAAAATTGCCCCAAAACACGGTTTTAGGAAAAATGGCATTTTAGACGCAAATTGGCCAAAAACGCGGATTTAGGATCAAAAATGGCATTTTAAGACGAAATTGGCCCAAAATGCTGTTTTTTGCCTGAAAAATCAAAAAAGGGTTTTTAGACGCAAAATTGGCCCGAAAATGCGGTTTTAGGATCAAAATGGCATTTTAAGACGCAAAATTGGCCCAAAAATGCGGTTTTTAGGATCAAAAGGGGTTTTAGACGCAAAATTGGCCCGAAAATGCTGTTTTTTGCCCGAAAAAAGGGTTTTTTAGACGCAAAATTGGCCCGAAGATGCGGCTTTTAGGATCAAAAATGGCATTTTAAGACGCAAAATTGGCCCCAAAATGCGGTTTTTAGGCCCCAAAAAGGGGTTTTTAGACGCAAAATTGGCCCGAAAATGCGGTTTTTGCCCCATAAAAGGTGTTTTTAGAGGAAAAATTGGCCGAAAAATGCGGTTTTGCCCCAAAAGGTGTTTTAGAGAAAATTGCCTCAAAATGCGGTTTTAGGCCCAAAATGGCATTTTTAGACGCAAAATTGGCCGAAAATGCGGTTTTTAACTAACAGAATCGGAATTCGGACGGACAATTCTCCCGATATGTTTTTCCAAACCTTTGAACTCTTTTCGGGATAAACAAGATTTAACGCTGTTCCATTTTAAAGCCGTTCTTTATTGTTCCGTCTATCGTAGTTATCTATTAATTGGGAAACCGGTGTCTATATATAGACAGAGAGAGGGATGACAGACTGTCAGATGCAATTACCTCTGCATATAGTGAAGGAAGTGTCTGTCACTAACAGGGGCCACCCCACCCCCACCCCGCATTTATAGTATCAATCAGAGATAATTGAATTCAGTCACAATAGCACTAAACTCTCTTACAGACACTGATGACGGCCACTTTCGGACAGTTTACGAAACGTCGGCGGCGCGAGGAAGGAAAGCGGGGGAAAACCACCCTTCCGGTTGAGTTGGGTGGTTACAAAATCGCGAAAAAAAAATCATCCCCTGTCCCTCAGAGGTACCCCTCAGAATTTATGGCGATAAGGAGTGGTGTTTCTGTCTCCCGCCGTCTCGCCGCTTACGGAGTTGTGTTCGTCGCCAGACCGGTTTCGGGGCCGCTCTCGCCATTGATCTTCAGTAGTCACTGTGTTGGCACTTTGTCCACTGTCACTGTATCACTTGTACTCGAAAGACGACTCGAAGTGTCGACAGTGACTTCAGTGACGCCGCCAGTCGAAGAACTGAAAACCGGTCTGGCGAAAGACCGAACCGGCGAGAGGAGACAAACCGACGGTATTCCAACACAGGTTTTTAAACTAATTGCGTTTTTATTTTCACGGCAGACCAGATTTTATGCGTCGGATGTTCCGCTTACGGAGTTGTGTTCGTCGCCAGACCGGTTTCGGGGCCGTTCGCCATCTTCAGTAGCGCCGTGTCGGTCACTGTTGGTGCGTTTTAAAGTCGTTTTTGACCAGTGACAGAGTGCAGTGAGCAGGATGCAGCCGGGAAAAACATCCCCGCGCCGACAGCGCTACTGAAGACGGCGAACGGCCCTGAAACCGGTCTACAGCGAAAGACCGAACCGGTTAGAGGAGACAGAATCACGACCTACCGACGGTATTCCAACACAGTTTTTAAACTAATTACGTTTTTATGGGTCGGATGTTCCGCCTACGTGTTGTGTTCGTCGCCAGACCGGTTTCGGGGCCGTTCGCCATCTTCAGTAGCGCCGTCGGTCACTGTTGGTGCGTTTTAAAGTCGTTTTTGACCAGTGACAGAGTGCAGTGAGCAGGATGCAGCCGGAAAACATCCCAGTGCCGACGGCGCTATTTGTTGATGAACGGTTTGGAAACCGGCAAAGACTGAATGAGGAGAGACCGAACAGCCGACAGTGACTGACACACGGCGCTACTGAAGACGGCGAACGGCCCTGAAACCGGTCTATAGCGAAATACCGAACCGGCGAGAGGAGACGGAATCACGACAAACCGACGGGAATTCCAAAACAGGTTTTAAACTAATTACGTTTTTATGGGTCGTGTTCCGCTTGCGGAGTTGTGTTCGTCGCCAGACCGGTTTCGGGTCTTTGCCAGACCGTTTTCGGGGCCGTTCGTTGTCTTCAGTAGCGCCGTGTCAGCAGTCACTGTCGGCACTAGATTTCGTGTGTTTCTGTCTCCTCTCGCCGGTTCGGGGGAGACCGGTTTCGGGGCCGTTCGCCGTCTTCAGTAGCGCCGTGTCAGGTCACCGTCGGCACTAGATTTCGTCTGTTTCGCTCTCCGCCGGTTCGGTCTTTAGCCAGACCGGTTTCGGGATTGCTGTTCGCCGTCTTCAGTAGCGCCGTGTCAGCAGTCACTGTTGGGCCACTTTGGATATGTTTTTTGGGCATCCACTCACTGCTGCACTGTGTCACTTTCACACAGCACTAAGTGCAAACTAACAGTGACTGACACGCGGCGCTACTGAAGACGGCGAACGGCCCCGAAACCGGTCTACAGCTAAAGAGCCGAACGACGAAACTGCGCTATTCCAAACCACTCGCGGACCGCAAAACAGGAGTATATTAAACTGGATGATATTCCCGTTTCGTTTTATCCCAACGCTATGTATATATATATATATATATATACGTACATTCGAGCGGTGGTGAATATACGGCGGATGGCCGTTATTCAATTGTTGTTATTTAATCAGCGGAGAAACGGAAACGAAATGAAAACATTTTCGCGGAAAATTCAATTAAGTAACGGCGAGGCGACCGCCACAGAACTAGCCGAATATTCAAATTTGGATATGGAAGACTCAAAATTGAGATAGAAACGGAGAAAGGGAGATATTTCGGTTGACGAAACACGTTATCCGGTTGCACTTTTGACGCGTCGAAAATTTCCTCATTTCATTACAGATATGCGACAATTTAATAGGCAGTAGCGAGAAAAATGTAATAGAGAAAAATGATAATCTACGCTATACGGAGGTGGATGACTTAACAGTCGATAACTTGAAAACTAATTGATCAGCTTAAAGACAGGTGAGATTGTCCACCGACCTGAAATTGATCGTACAGAAACTATATATATACGGAGGTGGTCCAAAAAAATGTATCCACACTTTAACAGTCCATAACTTGAAAACTAATTGACTGAGCTGTCTCTAATTTTTGGTGAAAGTGTAGCTTAAAGTCCAACTTAAAGATATATATAGGTGTAGGTGTTCGAAATTGTCCACCGTTACTAACATCCACAAACTTTAACTATACCTGAAATTGACCTCGTACAGAAACTATATATATACGGAGGTGGTCCAAAAAAATGTATCCACAGTTTAACAGTCCATAACTTGAAACCTTGAAGATGTAATAGAGGTGTTCGAAATTGAGTTCTATCTCATTTTGGTGAAAGTGTAGCTTAAAGTCCAACTTGAAGATATATATAGGTGTAGGCGTTCGAAATTGTCACCGTTATTAACATACAGCACCAAATACACTGACTCAAACGTGTTCAGTCGGATATTTTTGGCTCTGTTCGCCATACTCATTTCGCCGTTGCCGTTGAACTTCTCATTAATGTTTTCGTACTTAAAATACCACTTCGAATACTGGACTTCCTTTCATCTCCAATTCTAAGCCTTGCGCCGGCCACGTTTTTACTCGAGTACAACAGGGTACAACTGACAACACAAAACACTGACTATCAGACAAAATAGAACAACGCAATACAACTATTGTATGGGGCGCGATTGCCCCCAACTACAACAAACTATAACACTACACCAACACCTATATATATATATATATATATATATATATATATATATATATATATCTTTAAGTTGGACTTTAAGCTACACTTTCACCGAAAATGAGAGACAATTCCGTCAATTAGTTTCCAAGTTATGGACTTATAAACAGTGGATACATTTTTTGGACCACTCTGTGCGCCCGTCGGCGCCCGTGACGTCACGCGCACAATTCCACGGACGTCCTTTCTTTCCAACGTCTATTAAAACGTTCCGTTACATTTCGCAATATCGCTTCGGAATTTCCGTTTGAAATTATCGGTTTTTAAGTCAACAAACGTTTTTAAATAGAAAAATAGACCGTGCGTGTGACGTCACAGTAACGCGTCGGGCGGATAATTATTTTAAAATAAAATCTCGTTTTGACGGGACAAAAATAATTCGAGTCACGGAATTAGACAAAACGTCCTGACGTCCCAAAAGGTCCTTGATAAAATTATAGACAGATATAGAAAAAAAATAGAATAATTTGCCCCAAAGAGGGGTTTTAGACGCAAAAATGAGGTTTTTGCCCGAAAAAAGGGGTTTTAGACGAAAATTGGTCCGAAAATGCGCTGTTTTAGGCCCGAAAATGGCATTTTAGACGCAAAATTTTAAAATGGCATTTTGACGCAAAATTCGAAAATGGCATTTTTAGACGCAAAATTGGCCCAAAATGCGGTTTTGGCCCGAAAAAAGGCAAAACGCGGTTTTAGGCCCGAAAATGGCATTTTAGACGCAAAATTACCCAAAATGCGGTTTGGTCCCCAAAAGGGTTTTAGACGCAAAATTGGCCCAAAATGCTGTTTTAGGCCCAAAAATGGCATTTTTGCGCAAAAAGGGTTTTAGACGCAAAATTGGCCCAAAATGCGTTTTTGCCAGAAAAGGGTTTCAGACGCAAAATTCCGAAAACGCGGTTTTAGGAAAATGCAAAAAGGCGTTTTAGACGCAAAATTGGCCCTAAAATGCTGTTTTGCCCGAAAAAGGCGTTTTAGACGCAAAATGCGGTTTTTGAAAAGGGTTTCAGACGCAAAATTGGCCCAAAACGCGGTTTTAGGCCCAAAATGGCATTTTAGACGCAAAATTGGCCTAAAATCCGGTTTTGCCCGCAAAAAGGGTTTTAGACGCAAAATTGGCCCAAAATCGGTTTTTGCTCGAAAAAGGTGGTTTTAGACGCAAAATGGCCCGAAAACGCGGTTTTTGCCCAAAAAATGGGCTTTAGACGCAAAATTGGCCCAAAATGGGGTTTTAGGCCCAAAAAGGCGTTTTAGACGCAAAATTGGTCCGAAAACGATGGTTTTTAGTTCCTGAGATGGCATTTTTGGACCCAAAAATGCGGTTTTTTGCGGCCGAACAAAATATTCAGAGGCGGAATTGCACAAACCATCCCGACTTACCAATAGTTCCCTGATAAAATTATATAGGAAAAATATAAAAAATAATAGCCACTTCGGTATCAATTGTAATTCTACAGTTGTGACAATAAAAGTATGTTTTCGCTGGACCGGTGTGGGGGAGTTCTGGCGTGCCGCTGAATGACTACTGAAGACGGCGAGCGGCCGTCGTACGGAGGCGGACCGCATCGTCCAGAGTTATGTTGTAGTGTTGCTTCTGTGTCGAGGCCGACAATTCAACGACCGAAATAGTTCTGTTGTGTTAGATTGGTTTGGACACTAATAAGGAAGTCGGACTCGCCCACTTCAGCCAAACCGTCGACGGTTAAAAAGGGGTGGGGTGGGGGTGGGGGGTGTTAGGGGGGGAGTACGACCTCGCCTACGACAGGCGCAACGATAATAACTATCACTCCATCACTCCATCCCCGCATCACTCGCCCGCCACACATTAACATCCAGTTACGGCTGTCCGCCAAAGACAGTTCGCGTCCCGAAACGTTTCGTACCGCCCGCCAACCACCCCCGAAATCAATTCACGCCGCGATTTCTCACGGTACGATGGGAGGGGAGGGAGGGTGGATAGCCTCATAGAATGAATGGTACGAATAATATCATCATCAAAGGTACACGAAAATGTACCCGATGTACCTCGTCGCCTCGGACACCGGTTCCAACAGTCCGGTTTCAATTCAAGTTTTATACGGTCTAAATTGACGCCGTGTTTCAACAAAATCCATAATAAAGTGGGGTGGGGTGGGGTATAAGAGCCGGCCAAAAATGCTACGAAGATGGCGAGAAGACGATCGAAAATTCTCTAGCGTTTCATAGCCAATTCTCAGCCGTTTCAATATACTGTTCAATTCGGCTCTTTGAATATCGTCTTTCAAAATCTACATTAAAACCCCGGGCCAATTCTCCGGTTTATTGTCGGCCGGAAATATTCGCCAGATAAAAAGGTGCGCGGATTTAACCGAATTTCCGTATAAAATGTTATTAGGAAAGAGCTCGATCCGCGCAACGTCGAGTTGAACGATCACGGATTTTTGTAAAGATCGTTTTATTATATCAATCGTAATTTTCATAACACGACGAAGTTACAACTTGATTTGCCGTACGGACTGGCCTGCCGACGCCTCGAAACGGCGAATCAAGTCCCCGTCAATATACGGGCTGGCGGCGCCGCTACAGCCAAAGTACGATAATAAACGAAGTTGAAGTTGGGAAAAGTCGGCGATTTTTCCGCTGAAAACTATGTCATTGCGGCAACTAAGTCATTGCGGGCGGGGACTTGGTCGCCCTCAATACGGCGTTGTCTGTACTTTTAAGCGAGTTCGACACGTCAACAAACCTGTCCCAAAAGTATATTCTGAAATGTTCAAATTAGAAGCCGAAAAAATAAGGTGATACCGGGGTATTTTTTCGACTATAGTACAAGTCATTCTTTTCAGGACTGAAGTCCCGTTTGGGGTGAAAACGTGAGATATTTTAGGTAATAACGCCCGAGGGGCGGGGGTGGGGTGGGGGCACTGAGTACTTTCTCCCGACGTGGTGATTCCGATGAGGTTTCGATGGGGGGGTTTATTTTATTTTTTTTGTTGCCAAATCTGTGTTAAGTTTCAGACTGTCTCTAGATTTCGTGTTGTTAAATCCGTTCATTTCTAATTGTCGAATTTTTGGATAAGACCATTGGGTATATTTCATTGAAGTGGAGCCGGTGGGCCGCCGGTTGTTGTCGGTTGACGCCGTTAGATGGCGTCGGCGCCGCCTCCCTCTGACCCTCCCCCCACCCTTCCACGTCCATCCCCTCCATTCAACCCCCCACCGCCATCCATCCCTCCCCGGGCTTCGGTACTCCACGGCCGGCAGTCGTCTCGTCGGCGCCCATTAGGGTAGTTCGTGAACGTTCCCAAGACGCCCGAGAGTTTTTTTTTTTTCTTTTCCGACGCCGCGGTGTACCGCATTTTTTTTTCAGTTTTTTTCAAATTTTTCCCCAAGTTTCGTTCGCGCCCCCATCCGCGCCCGGCCGACAGAATGAGTGCAAAGTGTCTTCTTCTGAGTGATTCCTCTGACTGTAGAATTCCCGCGCGAAAAAAATCCGGACCAGTGCAATTTTTTTTAGAAACAGGGAAGTTTCAGTGATTCGCCGAAGGGTTGGCCAGTCGTGTCGCCAGTTCGCGATGCGGCCCCTGTCCGGCTGCTGGTCCAGGCGCGGCCCTGGCCCTCGTCCTCGTCGGGATAATAGCGTCGCCGGAGTACCTCCTCGTCGACTCCAGAACACAAGGTAGCGGTTGTTGAGAGGGTTTTTTTTGTAAGGGAAAAGAAAAAAAATATTCCCCATTACGCGAGCGCTCATCCCCCATCCCCTGCCGAATATACCGCCGCGAAGATTTCCTCCGAGTCCAGAAGATTCGGCCGGAAAACCCTTTCCTCGAGAGAGGTTTCGATTCCAAAATCCAAAATCCCTAGGGATGCGGCATCACCTCCCTCCTCCCTCCCCCCCCGCCATCCGGGTCGGTCTGGAGATATCCCGGAAGTGGTACGGTGTCCCGAAGGGTGGGGGGGTCTGGAAGAGGGGGGGGGAGAGCTCGAGGAGTTCCACGTCGACGTTTCCCACTTACTTACTTATAAAGCCCCCGTTGATGTGGCGGTGGGGATGGGGGGTTGTTGGACTTCTCTCGATATCTGTGTCAATTTACGGTCGAGGGCGGGTGATATAAGTAAGCGATTTCGTACTTAACTTCAATATATATAAAATAATTTCCCCCCACCCCCCAGCGTTATACGGACGAGAATCGCGATATTATGTAATTTTCCGGCCTGAAATCTCTCTCTCTCTCTCGGGGCGGTTTCGCAACGTTGCGAAAATTATTTTTCCCGAATTTTCCATCGGGCCGTCTATTCGTAGACGGGTTTTCGAAAAGACGTCTCGCGTTTTTTTCTTATTGTACGTCGCGATTAGGATTTTTTAATAGCAATTTTATAAAGTCATCCCCTCCCGGCCTGTACTGGAAAACTGGAAAAATCTCTGTAGATATCGAACAGTTGGACTATCGAGACGCGGTCATACGCCGTTTCGGCGGTTAGCCAACATTTCGAATTTTACGTATATTTGAATTTTCGGGGGCTTGTATTTAGAGAGGGTTTGGCGTTCTTGAATTGGAAATATGAAAACTTGACGTTTTTTTCCACGGTTTTCCATCCCCAACGATCACGTCAGAATAAAGTTCGATTTTACGGGGTGTTTTTTCGAGTGGGAAGGGGATGTTTTCGTCTGGAAATATATATTTGTCTGTTTAATAATAACGGTCTGTCGTGCTGGAATGTGGTCGGAAAAACGTAGTAGAAGTG
Organism: Lethocerus indicus; assembly: GCA_019843655.1. NCBI lineage: Eukaryota > Metazoa > Arthropoda > Insecta > Hemiptera > Belostomatidae > Lethocerus > Lethocerus indicus. Next base: position 33,361,302 of record JACDQD010000005.1, on the reverse strand, counting down.
GAGAAGTCGCCTCTGGCAAATGTCTGGAGAAAGTTTCGTACTGGAAAGTTCTCTCGGAGCGCCCCCCGTTATCCAGAGTGGGCCAAAAAAAAAAAAAAAAAAAGAAAAATATCACCGGGATACCGTTCGAAGAGAAAATAGGAAAAAAAAAATTTTATTTATAAAACCAAATTCTCGTAACTTTGAAATATTTTTCCGTAACAATAAACCGTGTACTGTAAGTTCCAAGCTGACGACAGTATAAAAGTTTCCGTACAGATGAAAATTCCTTCGAATTTCACGCGTCGAAACCGGTCTAGTAAAGACAAAGTTTCGACGACGACTTTGTGCGCAGAATTACTCGACTTTTTAGACCGCCCCCCACCCCCCCCCCATATCTGTTACTGCACAGTCCGTAGTATCACTGTTACACTACACGACAGTTACTAGCAACGACTGTTATTACAACACGAACCTACTGTTCGTGGCGATATAATTTCAATAAAAACCCCACCGCCCCCAATTACGAGGTTGAAATTGAAAACTATTTTCTCGGATTCGTCCAATGTTGTTTCGGATATTTTTCTTATATAGTAGAGGTGAAAATTACCGTTACTTGGCCATTTTTCTTCCACATTTCCCACCACCCCACCCCACCCCCGTCCTCGTATTTCCTTCCAGTCTCTGAAATAGGTCAATTTATCAATCGCTTCTTTCCACCTTTCGGTCCAACCGATTTTAAGACCGGAATAAAGTCGTCACGATACTCTCGTGACTTTACTCGTTATCCGACGTTGATATAGCAAAGAATGGAATAAAAAATTGGAATTTTGGGGGTTGGGAGAGGGAATAAACTTTTTCAAGTACCGCCTGAGAACTTGCAAAATTCATTTTATCGTAGTTTCGTGACGTTTTTCCGTCTACTCTCTCTCGCCGGTTTTGGTCTTTCGCTAGACCGTTGGGGGGGGAAATTTCGGCCGTTCGCCGTCTTCAGTAGCGCTGCGTCACTCACTGTACTGTTGTGATACAGTGCAGTGAGGATGCCAAAAAAAAAAAACCGTCCAAAGGGCCCCCAACAACAGCGCTACTGAAGATGGGGGGGCCGAAAACCGGTCTAAATTGGCGAGAGAGAGACAGTAAAACATCACGAACCAGGATAATATTAATCTTTGCGCAACAATTCTGCAAGTTCTCAGGCGGCACTTAAAAGTTCATTTCCCCCCTCCCCCCATCAACGATGAATGAAATTCATCACGAAAACGCCAATTTTTTTATTAATTCTATCCCGGTTCGTGATGTTTTCTGTCGCCTCTCTCGCCGGTTTTCGGTCATTTGCTAGACCGGTCTGTTTCGGCCGCTCGCCCCGTCTTCAGTAGCGCTGTGTCACTGTCACTGTTGGGGGCACTTTGGACATGTTTTTTGAGCCATCCTCACTGCACTGCACTGTATCACTTTCGTACAGTACTAAGTGCCCTTAACAACAGCGACAGTAAGTAGTAACACGGCGCTACTGAAGATGTGGCGAGCGGCCGAAACAGAGCCCGGTCTCGCGAAAGGATCAAACTAATTAATTTTATCGGCGTATTTCCAATTTCTCGACAATTAAAACCCCCCCTCAGTGTTCAGACGACAGAAAACTAAATCTATTTTAACTAAGTTTACAGAGAGGCCCTTAAAAAATCTGAGTAACAAAAGTAATCAACAATTTGACAAGATGTATATTTTGAGGAGTATATATATATATATATATATATATATATATATATATATATATATATAATAGATTAATTAAAGCTTTTTTTTAGCGAAATAAAATGAATTTCAAAGTCAAAATGTCGATTACTTTTGGGTCTACCCCACCCCTATTATATTGAAAGTTTGTCTGGTTTGAAAGAAGGGACCTGTTGTTCGGCTTTCCGCCATCGAAAGCAGTAGGTTCTGTTTTTATATATATATATATATATATATATATATATATATATATATATATATAGATAGTATTCCTTCCTATCGTCGGTTTACAAAAGTTTGAATTTGGGAGTTCCCAAATTTCCGAGCTTCTTCTACTAATCTGTACACTTTTTGTCCTGAACCCTGTTGACCGATTTATCCCTTTGGCCGGGAATATATAAATCTATTCGTAGTTGATTTTATATTTATTCCGTGTTTCATAGAAATATAAAAAAAAAATTAGAAAAAATTTCGTTTCCGTTTATCAGTGTAACCCTTCCCGGTTCTAATACCCGGATATTGTCCAGAAAATCAGTATATATATATATATATATATATATATATATATATATATATATATATATTTTAGTATAATATTTAAGGCTTAGTACAGAATTTCCCTTCAAATTTATCAATTTCAACGATCATCGAACCGTAACCATTTTTTCGGTAATATTCGGTATTTTTTTGGGGGGGGTCGGTCTATGAAATCGGGTAAATACGTAATGTTATATTTGTACATTTTCCGAGCTCCGAACGTAAACTCTGTCCAACTTCGGGATATTTACAGGGCGTTATCGCCGCCGACTGTTTACATAAACAGTAATTTTCGTAATATCATCTCTGTACGTACATTCGGTCGAGAGTCTTTGAAAAGTTTTCAGTTGTAACTTTCACTGTCACTTAACCGTATATTTTCGGAATATTCGACCGAAAAAAAAATCACAAAATCTCGTTCTGTCGTTGTGTCGGTGGCCCCCTTTTCCGGGGGTTGGGGGGGTTTTGGGAAAATATCGTCGAGAAAATCGCCGAAATTTTCACAGGAGTGCACCGGTCTATAATATTGACGGGCGGATAAAAGTCCGGGAATAAGTTCAGGATTTTTCCGGATACGAGTTCCCAATTTTCAACCCCCACCCCCCCCCCAACCTAGTCGTTTCCCCGAAAGGGCGGACGGTTTAATTTCCGATTTTTCTTCCCGGCCGTCTTCAGTAGCCCGCAGAGAGAGAAAATATAACGCGGTAACTCTTTAAGCTTTGAGAGCTTTTCCGACCGAAATATAACGAGTTTCGAATTTCCAACTGTACAGTTTTTGAAATTGGAAACAGCGGAGAATTGTGTGCTCCTAGAAATAGTGTTTGTGGCCGTGGGGTGGGGTGGGGGCCTCAAGTCTCTCGGCATTTACACAACTCCGGCTGTTAAACTCTTCAGAAACCGGTTTCTCTCGGTAGTGGAAGGGATAGATAGAGAGCCCCCCCCCATCTTTTCACCCCCACCATCTCCCGCCCCCCCCCAAAGGGATGACTGCATTCCCCCACCCCACCCCACCCCATTAAACCAACCCACATTCGTCAACTCTTACCTGAAACACATGTCCCCTATTTACCCGGAAAAAAATGTAATATCGACTATAGTATACCTGAAAACTGTATACAGTTTATTATATCGGAAATAGCAGATATCCAGCGGTGCAAAAGTATCGAGAATTTTGGGTTTTTTTTGGGGAAAAAATTTTATTTTATCTACAATCTATTGAGCGCCCCCCCCGCTGGATATACCGATCCTCGGAGCGTTTGAAAATTAATTTCCCCCCCACCCCCGCTCGAAATCCGTCTCGTACCCGAATCGTCGGTTTGGGGAAAAAAATATCGATACGTCCTCAACAATTTCTCCAATTATTGGCCAATTTACCAATTTCGGTCGATCGCTCAATCGGTACAGTTTGGGCCCTCGACAAAAAAAAAACATTTGGTTGGTATTTTTTGCGCCCCAAAATTCGCGACGCGGATTCTACGATCCAATTTTTTTTTTTTTTTTGGCGAGAAAAACGACGGGGCGGCGGGTGGGCTTTTAGTTTGATTTACCGAAAATTCGCGTTCGTAATTCGCGGAATATTCGGATTTGTACATTTGTATTGTAGGCGCGAAAAAAATTGGTCTTAAAGTGCGACCGATGGGTCAAAAATTGAAACTAAATTTTGAAAAAATTGGTTTCGAAGAGAAGGGGAAAATTCCGATTTGAAAACCTTTTTCGCGATCTGTTTCCGTCGAAAATCTTCTCCTTTTTCTACAGGGGGGAAAAAAACTGGTTACCTAATATATATATATATATATATATATATATATATATATATATATATATATATATATATTCTATCGGACTAACGGTTTCTCTACTGACTGCGGAAGGTACTAACAACAGTTCCTGGTTCAGAAAAGTTTTTTTTCTATTTTCTATTTCCTTTTTCTAGACGGACGTACGCACATATATATATATATATATATATATATATATATATATATATATATATATAACCTTCGACGGTGAAGAACTTGTAAGTACCGTTACGAATCGTGACAACGCCGGCCGGCGCTCTTAAAGTTCTAGCGCAGCTATTAAAATTCTATCCCAGCAACTTGTAAAAAGTCCTCGATAGCAGACTCGAATTTATGAAAAGTATTCCCAGTGTATTTATGTATCCATCTATCTATCAGGTGTTAGCCGAAAGTAATCGGCAGCGAAAGTTCTTCTTTTTAGCGAAATAAAATTAATTTCAAAAAATCAAAATGTCGATTACTTTTGGGTATCCCCAATATATATATATATATATATATATATATTGAAAGTGTAAGGATTTAAACTTTAAAATATCTAATATTAATATAACAATAATTCGGCTCGTTGTTACCGGACTGAAGAACGCTCTCCGGTTTGTTGTTTGGCTTTCCGCCGTCGTCGGTAGGTTTCGTTTTTATCAAAATTAAATGAATTCCAAAAATCAAAATGTTGATTACTTTTGGGTACCCTTAATATACATATATATATATATATATATATATATATATATATATATATATATATATATAATTTATAATCGTATCATAATACTTGAGACTTAATTCGGTCGCGATGTATTCAGAAGAAGTCGAAGAAGAAGAAGATTTCTGTTTAAGTTGATCTGTGAAAAGGGCTTAACATTCAAAATATGGTTACGGAGACAAAATACATACTAATGTATGAGTTGTCGATAATATCGGTGAATATATGTATATATATATATATATATATATATATATATATATATATATATGAGACACAATGTACTTTATAACTTTTAAAAGTTGATTGAAGAACCGTCTCGAAAAATTGCCCTTTCATCAAATTGTAGATTACTTTCGGGTAGACGCAATATATAACTGTATAAGGGTAGAAAGGGATATTTAAATTTTTAAAAGCTAGAGTTTGTGGTTTATATACAGTATTATTATATTCTATTGAAAGAAAATTATTTACCCTGAAAGATCATCTGAAAGTTTTATATTTTGAGGCGCGAAAGTACTGTAAATTTCTCTGTAGGGCGTCTGATAGGGTTGTTTCAACTTTACTCCAAGAATTGTGGGGGTAAATTCAAATTTTGGGGACACCTATAATACACTCGGGGGCGTAAAGGAAAAATTGCAAAAAAAAAAAAACCCAAAAAAAACGGTTAATTGATTGGACGATTTGAGTGATCAATGGCCCTTAACAACCCCCACCCGCCCTTATCCAGCCCTTTTAAGGCGTCACCCGAATCAATATAAGCCCAATAAGTTGGCGGCTTCGGCTTTCCGTCTCTGTCCCATGAACCGACCACCTGTTGTTCCTGTTATTCCTGTTATTCCTGTTGTTCCCAACGTCCCCTCCCTCCCTCCCACATCCCCCCCCTCCCCTCCAGCCCCCCCCATTTTTAATGTATCGTTTCGTTAAAATTCTATCGAAAAATAATACATACACACACAGAGTTTCGGTCATTTACATCGACACTAACTTAGTTTTTTTCAAGTTCAATTTCTGTTCACTTTTTTTGTTACATTTTTCAACCCTTAACGCATTTCGCGCTCGAGACAATTCGAACGGAAATTATAAAAATCGTTTTATCGATATTTTTTTCTTTTTTTTTCATAGTTAACACAGTATTCGTGACACGTGCAACGCGTGCAATGTGCAGCTGCTGCACCTCACACCGAAACATAAAAAAAACGTTATTTCGTCGAAATGGCGTTACGAAAATAATTGATAAAAGTCGGTGTAACGTAGCAATATTCGCCTTTTTTGTGCGATCAAAATATAAATAAATATTTCGATTAATTATGTATTTTTTTTTTGGCCGAGACCAATGTTCTAAAGTGTGTTTTTTACGTTAAAAAAAAATTGATTTTTTTTTTAAAAATCTGCCCGTTTAGGGGGTTTAATGGAGAGACGGGGAAAACGATAGATTTTTTTTTTTTTTATTGAAAATTAAATTTAAATTTTGTAAAAAAAATTATACCCTCGAAATATTCCCAACCGTTTATATAAATGCCAATTTCTGTACGCGTACAACGTAATATAATAGCATTAATTGCGGAGTTTTAATTACTGCTAGATTCAAGGTTTCCTGTTAAGTATTAATTTGGACTTAGTTATCAAACACGTGACTATTATTATTGATTAAAGTTGGTTGAAATAAGCGTAAAAGTAAAGTTTTAACGTGGACTTAGTGGGGGCATTTCCAGTCTTCGTTCCAGTGACCCAGAAACCGACGACGGGAAGTTTCTTGGAACGCGTCCAAAACCGGCGAAATTAACGAAATTCTTGGGCCGCCGTCGGGAAATTTGTGGCGATGAAATTTATTTTTTTTTTTTGGAATCGACAAATAAAAATTTCGAAAAATCGGCCCAATTATCGTCCTGATAATCATCATCACGAAAGATGAATCGACTGGAGTTTTTCGCTCTTAATAGAGCTTTATTTACGAAATTTTCCACCCTTCTTATCGATAAACGATTTTCGATTCGTTGAGTTAAGAAAAGTCGCCCAAAACATCGGATAAAAGTAATAAAAAAAATTTAATAGGATGTTTAGGTTCGTCACGTTTCCGTCTCTCTCTAGCCGAGGTTCGGGTCGTTTTTGTTAGACTGGTTTTGGTCCGTCGCCACATCTTCAGTAGCGCTGCGTCAGTAGTCACTGTTGTGGCACTTTGATGGTTTTTTGGACATCCTCACTGCACAGCACTGCACTGTCACTATCACGTACTAAGCAGTGACAGCGCTACTGAAGATGGCGAACGGCCCCCTGAAACCCCGGTCTAGCAATAGACCGAACATCGGCGAGAGAGGAGACAGATACAACCCCTACAGTATATTACAAACTTTCGCAGACCGCAAAACAGGTATATTAAATCGATAAAGTGTATTTCGGTCTTGTGAGGAGTTCCTCTCAAGAGAGGGGGAAATCGTGAAAATTTGGCGGAAAACTGGCGGCGGAGAGTTGTCGATAATATCGGTCAATATATATATATATATATATATATATATATATATATATATATATGTGTGTGTGTGTTAAATAACTTGAAAATATTAGGGGTAACAAAGTAAGTTTTTCAACGTTACAGATAAATTAAATGTTCGCCATTACCTACCAATATCTGCTCAATATATATATATATATATATATATATATATATATATATATATATATATATATAT
>JACDQD010000005.1:33186363-33348863 GCA_019843655.1 Lethocerus indicus | reverse complement strand
ATATATAGATTTGAAGATGTAATAAACGTGCGTAATAATACAATAACCATCCCATATATATATATATATATATACACCAAGATAAAAAAAATTTATACGAATAACGTCTGAAAGAGTTTTTCCCCACGTTCCGTTGTGCCTTCCGCCGTCGTCAGTAGAGTTTTCCGTCCGAAAAATCATTTTTGTCGGTTGAAAATTGTTTTTTTGTAACGTTTTCCGCGGCCGCTAACGAGCCCCGCCCGGCCCCAAAGTCCCTGAGCCAGAATTTTTTTTTTATGTTTTCATCTCATTTTCCGCCCCTGCAGCAGCAGCATCAGCCACTAATCCGGCCCGAGCCACAGTTTCCACCCCTGTTCTCCCCTTTATATTAAATACGTATTTTTATTGCAGCTATTAGGTGGTGGGGGGACAGGCCTCTCGAGCCTCGTTATTGCAATTTCATGAAAATTCGGGGTTTTCCGTAAGAAATGGATAACAACAAGAACGAAAAACTAGAGAGACAATGGATAATTAAGCAGTGAAATCTTAAAACTGTATATATATATATATATATATATATATATATATATATATATACAGAGTGGTCCAAAAAAATGTATCCACCGTTTAACAGTCCATAACTTGAAAACTAATTGACTGAGCTGTCTCTCATTTTTGGTGAAAGTGTAGCTTAAAGTCCAACTTGAAGATATATATAAGTTTGAAAATGGTATTTTAAGTAGGAAAACATTAAAATGAGAGGTTCAAAACGAGGCAATGGCGAACAGAGCCATTATATACGACTGAACACGTTGCAGTTTCTGTCTGTGCCGTATGTTAGTTAACGGCGACAATTTCTAACACCTAAACCTATATACATCTTCAAGTTGGACTTTAAGCTACAGATTGACCAAAAATGAGACACAACTCCGTCAATTAGTTTTCGAGTTATGCACCGTTGAACGGTGGATACATTTTTTTGGACCACTCTCTGTATTACAATTGAATATTTAAAATCGGTCTGGACGGCGAGGCAAATGAATACGGCGGGGGAAAGTTTTATATTCTGCATCGCCGTCTTCAGTAGCATTCTATTGTGAACGCCAATACTCGACCGAGTTGGTACTTTTAACAAAATTCCTGCTGACAGCGTAAAATTCGACTGATTGTTGTTATTTTTTTCCCGTTTTCGTTCCGGCGGCGGATCGTTGGAGAAAGTTCGATTTTAACGTCTGGCCGATATTCGGGTTTTTTCGGCCCTACTTTCGAAAGTTTGCAAAGAATCTTATATCGTATATAGGGGGCCGACAACAAGTGGCGTTGCGTTGTACATAATTTTTGAAGTACGTCCAACAACAACAACAACAACATTCTTCGGATATTATTCGGTCCTTTCTGTGAAATATTCGGGGTAGAAATTACATTTTTTTATCATTGCAAAGTGGGAGGGCTTATCAGTGCAAAGATGACGTACTTTAAAAAATGCGTACAGCGCCACCTGTCGGCGATTGCCCCAATCACCTTACGCTATATACAAAATTATATACAGAATTTTTTGGGGCAAATTGCCCGCTATAAAATTTAGATAAATATGAAAAGTCGCAACAGAGAACTTAATTAGACAAAAATGTATTTATTGATGTTGATTATTTCGGAAATATTTTGAACAGTTGGCGTTCATCCGGACTCAAGTGGTGCTACCTGGCGGCCGTTCGCTTAAAATATTACACTTTATTCAAGTCTTTTCAAGTCCAACTTGACGATACAAAAATACACGGGCCGACACAGAAACGGCCGATAAAACTGTTTCAGTAGCATTGAAAACTCCGTCTTCAATGATCGAGTGACGGCGCTCCAGTGCGACGCCTACTGAGCCCGGAGAGAAGCCTGAACCGAAGTCCAAAAAAACGGGTTTTTGTACTTATATTGTAGATTATGTCCGGCGGCACGTAGTACGCGCACTGATACGGGAAAAGGGCCCAAAAAAGAAGACCGGTAATTCTGTAAATTTCGCTTCAATTCTATCCGCTCCAGGCGCGTCTGGAATACATCAAAGTCGCGGCCCTGGACTTATGGAAAAAGGCCCTTAAAACCGGACACTGATTATATAACGGGTGTGTAATTATCCGAGGTAATAATTTCCTGTAATAATCTTCCCCCTCTATGTGTCTATCTCGTCCCTGTAATTACGTAACGTCTCAACCGTAACGTCGGCCATCACGGTCATCTTCTTCTTCTTCCTCCTCTTCTTCTTCTTCTTCTTCTTCTTCTTACTCCGACGAAGAATTTCATCTTCTTCACGTCTCCTCAAACTGTAAACTTTTCACCCGGACGGTAAATTGTACGAACTTACGTCAAAATTGAAGTCAACCGAAAGTCCTCGAAAAAGGTCCTGCGTTGTAGGACTTAACGGACTTAAATTTATAAAATCCCCAGTCCCCAAAGTCCCATTGTTCGCCTCTAATTGGGCTTAAACGGGGGTGGCTTTTCGAAATTTCAATATGAAGCATCTTAAATTACGCTGAATGGACTTGAAAGTGAAGACGACTTTTGAAAACGCATATTATCCTTTCAATAATTGACACTATTTTAATATATTTTTAAATTCGTCGAAACGCAAACCCTTAATTGGACTATTAAAACTCGAATTTGCCCCAAAAATTCCCTTTTTTTTTAAGCGAAAAAATTTAGTTATTGAGAGATTTTTTGCTCAACCACGTGATTTAAGCCCGAAAAATGTCATTTTTAACGCTAAAATTGCAACAGGGTTTTTTGCCCATAAAATGCGATTTTTTTACCCCCGAAGCAGCGATTTTTAGCCTGAAAAAATCGATTATTAGAAACAAAAATGGGATGTTTTGTACCGAAAATGCTACTTACAAATTTAAAAAAATGTGATTTTAAGCCCCAAAATGCGGTTATTTTAGGCCCGAAAAAGCTATTTTTAGCGCCGAAAATTTACTCGTTAGACAAGAAAAAGCGAATTGATCTCCGAAAATTCGATTTTTTGCTCAAAAAATGTCATTTTTAACGTCAAAATAGCGGTTTTTTTGCTCAAAAAGTGTCATTTTTAACGTCAAAATAGCGGTTTTTTTGCTCAAAAAGTGTCATTTTTAACGTCAAAATAGCGGTTTTTTTTGCCGAAAACAGTGATTTTCTGCCTCAAAAAATCGATTATTAGAAACAAAAATGGGATGTTTTGCTCCAGAAATTCTACTTTCAAATTAAAAAATGCTATTTTAAATCCCGAAATTGCTGTTTTTAAGCGCAAAAATGCGGTTATTTTAGGCCCGAAAAAGCCGTTTTTAAGCCCAAAAAACAGCACTTATCGGACAAGAAAAAGCGAGAATTGATCCCCGAAAATTCGATTTTCCGCCCATAAAATACCATTTTTTGTCCCGAAACAGCGTTTTTTAGCCTGAAAAAATCGATTGTTAGAAACACAAAATGGGATGTTTTGCACCAGAAATGCTACTTTCAAATTAAAAATGCTATTTTAAACCCCCAAAATTTGGTGTTTTAAGCCCAAAAATGCTGTTATTAGGTGCGAAAAAAACGTTTTTAAGCCCAAAAATTTACCTATCGGACAAAAAAAAGCCGAAAATTCGATTTTTCGCTCAAAAAATGTCCTTTTTAAAGCTAAAATAGCGGGTTTTTTTGCCCATATAATGGGCATCCCTAAAAAAATCGATTATCAATAACAATAATGGGTTTTTTTTTGCACCGAAAATGCGATTTTCGGGTTTAAAAGCCGCTAAACTATTGAAGATGAATGGATTTTCCGGGCACTTTCAAAATTGAATATTCTTCAGTTGTACAATTTATGCAATATACGTTATATTACAAGTTATCAGAGATTGTATTAGTTGTACTTTATCTGCGTGATTTAAACCGCGGAAAAATGTCATTTTTAACGCTAAAATTGCGGCCCATAAAACGGGACGTTTTCCACCGAAAATGCTAGTTTCAAATTTTAAAAAAAATTGTGATTTTAAACCCCCAAAATTGCGGTTTTTATAAGGGTTGCGGAATTGTACATTTTATTTATGTACAACAGCCGAATATATGTTATATTTAAAGTTATTAGAGACTGTATTAGTTGTACTTTTTCTGCACCGACATTCGGATTCTTCAGAAGGGAAAAAATGTATTTTTTCAATGTATCCTCTATCTGGCGACCACCTGGCGATCTGGATTGTTATTTATTCGGTTTTAATGGGATCGGAAACTATCCATAAATTGCTGAATAGACTTGGACTGGAGTTTCGAAAACCGCGTATACCTTCAGTCTCGTCTTTCGGAGGAGAAATTTCGGTTTTGAATTTTTCTTTTTCCTTTTCCCCGGATAGACAGACGGGAGAACAGGATTTCAATAACTGAAACAGGATTCCTTTATATCCGGGGATTGGGGATATATACAGGAACAAATTGTTGTTTACCGACGAGCGTATTCCCCAGCCCCGAATAATAATATTCTAATTATTTCGGGAAACGGCAGCCGGGGGAAAAAAGGCTCTGAAAAAAGGAAATTTCGCATATTGAGGGGCAATTTTTTTGAAAATTTTTTTTTTAAATTTTAATCGATGTAATAAAAAAAAAATGTCTATCGAATAAATCTACAGTGTTTGTTTGAATCGGAATAATGTTTAAACTGTGGAAAAACTGTCGTTCAGTTGATGAAACTATCCATGAAACTCTCTCTCTCGTAGAGGGACCATTTTCAATCTTTTCCCCCCGTCGAAAATGAAAAACTGTTATTGGTTTTCCGCCGCTTTTCAATATTAGACTCTCTCTCTCTTCCGCCAGACCGTATCCAGTTTTTTCTGTATCGATCTCGAATTGGCGTTGCGCCATCGAAAAACGTTTTATACTCAATTGAATATATAATAATTTCTTCCGACCGTCCGCTTTAGGATTCGAGGCCGTCTTCAGTAGCGCTCTGTTGGTCAACGTTGGCACTTGGCGTCCCCGGAAAAACGTCCAGGCGGGTACCGACAAATGTGACTACTGAAGACGGCGAACAGCTCAGACACCCACCCCCGCCGGTCTAGCAAACCTCTACGTCATTGATTTTAATTCAGCCCCAATATCCGTAATTAGAAAAATATTGTAATTGGGACACGGAATGAAAGTAAAAAAAAAAACTGGGTTTTTTCCGGTAAGAATTTTCCTCAATCTAATTCATTCAATTACTCAAGTGAAAGCGGAATCGATTCAAATTACTGCTGACCGTGGATATTATTTTCATTCTTCAATCGCGTTATTCTTGAGGCAGTTCAAAATTTCAATTCGCTAGACCGGTCATTTCGACCGGTCTTCAGTAGCAGCCAATTCACGAATAAACCTGGGGAAAACTTGACGGAAAAATATATTATAGAAAATGAAAAATATGATCGGAAGAAGTCGGCGAAATTGACGTCTATTTATATATGGCGAACGGACAAAAACCTGAATCTAATAATACAGGTCTCGTGGTGGAACGCACGGGTTTTTTTCGTATTGTACATTTTCCCGATTATCCCAATAAAATATTGTTAAAAATCCACGATCAATATACTACAGTATTCAATTCAGAGGGTGGTCCAAAAAAATGTATCCACTCTTCAACAGTCCATAACTTTGAAACTAATTGACTGAGCTGTCTCTAATTTTTGATGAAACTGTAGCTTAAAGTCCAACTTGAAGATATACATTACCGCCTACAATAATATACATCTTCCCGGTAGATTTTCGTCGATATATATTATAAGCCGTGTACAGTATAAATTCTTCGAATACAGAGAGGTGGTCCAAAAAAATGTATCCACTCTTCAACAGTCCATAACTTTGAAACTAATTGACTGAGTTGTCTCTAATTTTTGATGAAACTGTAGCTTAAAGTAAGCTTAAAGATATATAGGTGAGGCGTTCGAAATGGTCTGATATAAAGTCCGCAGACAGAAACCCCAAACTGTCTGCACACAACGTGTCCAGTCAGGGATATTTGCGAATACGCAATGGATCACACGAAGTCCAACTCCAATGTCAATGCCGTTCGTCCATAAAAGTCCAGAGGAAGTTAAGTCCGGGCCCGGCTTACCGCCTACAATAATATACATCTTCCCGGTAGATTTTCGTCGATATATATTATAAGCCGTGTACAGTATAAATTCTTCGAATACAGAGAGGGTGGTCCAAAAAAATGTATCCACACTTCAACAGTCCATAACTTTGAAACTAATTGACTGAGTTGTCTCTAATTTTTGATGAAACTGTAGCTTAAAGTCCAACTTAAAGATATATATAGGTGTAGGAGTTCGAAATTGTCACCGTTATTAACATCCGCGGACAGAAACTATGCCGCCCAGTGCAACGTGTTCAGTTGGATTCTCATGGAAGTAGTTCATCTGTAGAAAGGGGACGAAATCTATAGAATAATTATAACTCTTTCTCCTTGTAAAATTTGACATTGTTTACATTGTTTGACTGTATAAACAATTTGTAGCTGTAGTTTTTTTTTGTCGAGGCTACAAATTGACTTTTTATTTACTACGCGTTTCGCCAATTAGACGATGTCCAACAATGCGTAGATCCTGTTTCGTTTGTCTGGAACAAACGGGAAGAGGAGGAAGAGGAGGAGGAGGAGGAGGTAGGAGGAGGAAGTTGTTCATGGATTCGGTTGACCGATTGTGCCGGACACGTCGCCGTTCCAGGATTTAAGGGCATCTGGGAAAGGGAATTATTACTGGACGCCTTTTCCCCCTTCAAGGGTTTCAAGGGACTGAATATTCTGTACAGTTCGGAATTCCAGTATAGTGTTATACTGCAATATTTTGGCCTAATCAGAAGTTCTGGTCGTGACTTTGGAACGTTATTAACACTTCAATGGAAAATTTGCTTATGATTTCCCCCAATAAGCACGGGGCGACCAATACATTTTTCGTTTCAATTTATATATATATATATATATATATATATATATATATATATATATATATATATATATATATATATATATATACTATATATATATATATATATACCATCTACGGCTTATCTGTGCAAATATATTGTACTTGAAAAATATGTACAACGACACTTGTTGTCGGGTGAAATCCGCAATTACTTAGTTGCCAACCCCAATAGTTCTTTCCTATAAAGTATAGTAATTTTCTTCCCTTATTTAGGCCATCGTTTTCGCCGGTTCTGTTTCTCTCTTTCTTATAATTCTCACTATTTTTCCAAGTCAATTTACACAGTGTTACTTCTTCGCTTTCCGCCTGTAAATTTATCCAATTGTCCTTACGGTTTTATTTTTTGTATTTTCAAGTCTCTCTCTCTCTCTCTCTCTGTATTTGTATTTCGCCGTAATAATACATGTTTTAGTCGATTTCTTTTCAGATCGCATAATTTCGAATCTTTCGTTCGAAAGGGGGAATAATTATTTTTGTGAAAAAAGTTTTCAACAATAAAAGGAATTCGGTAAATGTATAGGTCCAGAAAACGAGAAAACCCGCAACAATATTGTTGAATTTTACGTTGTACAGTACGAACGGACTTCACCTGTAGGCGGCTTGATAAGCGTTAATTTTAATTAAAACTTTTACTCCGACGTTTCGGAAAACAACTTCGGCCCCGACCGAACTTTGTATTCGAAAATCCCACAATTTTGGAACATTTTCTACCTCTCTCTCTCTCTACCGTAATATCAGAAACGGTCTAGGATTCTAGGACCAGTAAGTGGAATATTTTTGTAGGCCAATTCACCCTTACAGGACGCTCAGTGAGGATATCACGAACTTTAAATCGGAACTTATCGTAGGAGGATAATGCAGATTGCATTTTGTGGGGGTTCGATACCAATAGAAATATTGGTTTATTACAACATTCTTCAGTGATCACCAGGGGGTTGATTACTGGCAATTTTTACGGGATTTTTCTTGTGTTCGAAACTTTCCGTTTCGAAACCGACGTTTCGACGAAACTCTCCTACACAGTTTCCGTCGTCCGGAAATCGTACTTCGTATTTCGTGACGAAACCTGTATAAAGTCCGTTTCTTTATGAACGAAGAACTGTCTACGAAGTTAGCTGAGGACACAGAGAGAGAGAGAGATTGATATAAGGGTTTTTTTTTCGGTAATTGAACACCGATGATAAAGGTCAACAAGGTGGGTCGGGGCCATTTGTTCTCTCCCTCCCTCCCT
The DNA here is from genome assembly GCA_019843655.1 of Lethocerus indicus. NCBI lineage: Eukaryota > Metazoa > Arthropoda > Insecta > Hemiptera > Belostomatidae > Lethocerus > Lethocerus indicus. The sequence continues at coordinate 33,340,700 of JACDQD010000005.1, read as the reverse complement.
CCCTCCATCTCTCTCTCTCTCTCTCTCTCTCTCTCTCTCTCTCTCTCTCTCTCTCTCTCTCTCTCTCTCTCTCTCTCTGCTCTATCTTTTGGATTATTTCATTTACATTAATATTCGAATTGTTTATAACCGACGGTTGACGACGCTTTGGTGATGAATTCCAGTTTAGCGCGATATAACGTAAATTTGTTGGGCCCCCCTCCCAACCCCCCGCCACCCAACGTATCGGTATTAATGGTAGAAACAGTGTTGGGAATAATTAAAGTGATTTGACCTTAAAACCCAGGTATGTTTTGGGGATGATTGATGTGAGGAGGCCCCCCCATCCCCTCCACCAATGTTCTGTCATTTTAACATTTATTGTTCAAGACGGACGAGTTTATAATCAGGGGCTGGACTGAATTTAATGAAACTGTCGGACTGTGCCTGCCGTCGTGGCAGTAGGGAAGTCTCTGGTTATTGCCAAGTTGTTGCCGACGTGTCCCCCTCCATTCCTCCCACCCTTCCCTCCCTCCATCCCTCTCCCACTTCTGTCGGGGTCCTTGACCTTTTCCGTGCCATTGACCTCCCTAGAGGTACTCGGACCTACTGACCCCTAACCGTTGGGGGGCGGTAGGGGGAGAAGGGGCACCACCCTCCGCCTACAAAGTACTCGAGAATTGCGTAACGGTGCCGAAAATTACGGGATTTGTAGTTTAATAATTTTTCGGAAATATTATTAGGGGTACCAATTTTGATTTTGGAATTCATTTTATTTTACTATTAACCGACGGCTGACTGCCACTTTTCCAATAAATTCTATTTCACCTCTTGAAGAACCGGGAAAAATCCCGGAAAAGCAGGGGTGGGGGGTTTTCCCAACCCTTTCCCGGAAATATTAGGGTGTACCCAAAAGTAATCGACATTTGACTTTGGAATTCATTTTATTTCACTATTAACCGACGGCTCCTGCCACTTTTCCAGCAAATTTTCTATTTCCCCCACTTGAAGAACCGGGAAAAATCTGGAAAGGAAAAGCGTTGAAAAGGGTGGGGGGGTTTTTTCCACCTTTCCCTAAATATTGGGGGATTTACCCAAAAAGTAATCGACATTTTGACTTTTGAATTCATTTTATTTTACTATTCACCGACGACTCCTGCCACTTTTCTATGCAAATTTTCTATTTATTGAAGAACCGGGAAAAATCCGGGAAACGTTGTTAAGATTGCCAAAAGTAATCGACATTTTGACTTTGGTCACTATTAACCGACGGCTGACAGGTTTTGGGTGACCTTTCCGGAAATATTAGGTACCAAAAAGTAATCGACATTTTTTGGAATTCTACTATTAACCGAATTTCATTAATCTACAATTTCCGAAATTTGAAATTAAGACGAATTTCAATTATTAATCTATATATATGCTATATATATATATATATATATATATATATATATATATATATTCACCGATATTAACCGACGACCCTCTGCCATCTTGAGAACTCCTCAACACCAAAAAAGGTCTTATGAAATTGTCGTTTACTACTTTTGGTACACCTAATATATATATATATATATATATATATATATATATATATGCATGCTCCTTCTGAGAATGCACTTGCGACAATGCTCAGATTGTAGAGAAATTTTTTTTTTCTAATTTCGTCAGCGCTTATTTCTGCTTGATTTTCACGAAACGCACAATTGCAGTCGTCGCTGTATAAATTCAGTTTTGACCGGAATTCGGCAATAAACAAATAAAACACCCAACACCCGTTCAGTTGCCAGAACGTACAACAAATCTCAGTGGCGTAACGCCGAAATGAAAAAGGCCGACGGTAGGAACGACGGTATCGTTGTTCGTGTCCGACATCAACTTTACTCGTCGTTTCGGGTTTGGAACAACTTGAAATCGGCCCCGAAAAACTACGAGATTGGCCGGACTTCGAAAAGTCCCAGATATTCAAGTTGACATTATCGATGTACAGAAGACGGTTTTGTGCCGTTTAAGGAGATATTATTATTATTATTATTGCTGTAATCGAGCTCAAGTATATAGACGGTACATCGGGTGGGATCGAAGTTTAAAGGAAAATTTCGCCTATCACCCGGTGGTTTCGATTCCGGCGCTTAATTGTTAACGAATTTTATTAATTTTTAATAGTTTAATATTTTTCCCCCAATTGTTTCAGGTAAGAAACTGAGAATCAAGTAGAAGTTCCGCAGGTCGAGTAAGTTATAAAATTTTTTAATTTTGGAGTTTTGGGGCAGCTCTACCGACGCACCCGTTAAGTACCAAATTTATTTTTTCCCCAAAACTTTTGCTTAAAATTTACTTATTGCGCTGAATTATTGTCACAAACGGTAGCTCGAATACAGTCTTTTTAATCCGCGTTTCTGTTCTCTCCGCCGAGAGAATTTACCTTTCAATTTGCTCATCGCTTGCAGATCGAGATCAGATCTCGATCAATAGGTCGAGATCGATTCATACAAATCGGAATCGATCTACGCGGATGCGAGGTTAGATGATCAGCTTCAATGGGCGTCGAGACGCTTTGCGCGATCGCGCTGGTCGAACGCTGGCGATCCGGATCGGCGCTGCTTTCGCTGGCGCAACGATCGCTGGTCGAACTGCTCGAGGAATCGATACGCGTCGCACGCTTGGAACAGTGACATATTCGCGTTCATTATCGGCAAAATAACGTCTTTCCAATCTCGAAGAGATCGTCGATGATCAAATAAGGAAGAAAATGACTATACTTTTATAGGAAATAACTATCGGCTCGGCAACTAAGTAATTGCGGATTTCACCGACAACAAGTGGCGTTTTACATATTTTCAAGTACAACATCTTTGCACAGATAAGCCCGTAGATGGTTTTGAATTTCATTTGAATGTCGTAGAATCTCAAGCCTACTGATAAACGGCGAGAGGCCGAAACTGGTCGTCGAAATCGGCGGGGGTGGGGCGGAATATGGAGAAAACAACGTTAACTAGCGCCCCCCCACCCCCGCTCCGCCCCCGCAATTGTACATTCTGTTCTGTCGCAGCATTGTTGTGCATTGTCGGCGGTGATCGGGACCGACTGACTGCGAGAATACGAATCTCGTATCGATCCACGTTCCCCAGCCCTTCATCAAGGGTTTCAAAGACACTTCTCTTCTCGGCTTCCTCTTTAATCGAATTAAAGTACCCCCTCCCGCCCCCCCCAAGCAATTCTGTAGGGGCTCAATTCCCCTTTTATTGGGGGCCCCCACCCTCCCCGGACTTTCTTGAGACGGTCGTCATAAACAATTGTAGAAGCGGCGCAACCGACTAAAAAGTTTTCTACCAAAAAAAAATGTTTCCCTCAATAAATAGTGCATATACCATCGTTCTTACCAATATTGTGCGTCCCCCTATGACATATTCGCCTAACGGGGTAATTCTCACGTTAGGTAGACGGTTCGCGGCGTTTCTGTGTCTCTCCTCTAGCAGGTGTTTCGGGGCCGCTCGCCGTCTTCAGTAGCGCGGTCGCCACTTCGAGACGTTTTCCGTGTACAAGTGGCACAGCGACAGTGCACACTGAGAGACGGCCCCCCCCCCGGGAAAAAAATCCAGTGTGGCCGACAGTGACTACTGACACAGAGCGCTACTGAAGACGGCGAACGGCGGCCGAAACGCCGCGAAACGACGGGGCCAATTGCACAAAAACGGGTATATTAAACAAATCTCTTCAATCATTCAATATATTGAAATTGAAATTTGATGAAATTCAAGAGGTCGCGATGTAATTCTGTCGTTCCGACAAATGGGAGGGGGGCCCGCGAAATTTTCGAAACAAACGGTACGTATCAAACCGATTTTTAAAACGATACTCCTCAAACAACGTTTAGAACGTGCCTCCCCGCACGCATACGCCTAATTGCCCCAAAAAAAACATGAAATATGCGTTAGCTGGAAAATAAAAAAAATGTCGTTTCCCCCAAAATACTCGTTATTTTCGGCTCCCGCCGATTGCATCGTCCCTATCACGGCGCTACTGAAGACGGCGAGCGGCCGGTTATTTACCGCCAAATTCAAACTGAATGTTTACCCTTTTTAAGGGCCGTTTTAAAATGCTATACAGGAAGGAAATTAGTATATATGTGCGTATATATATATATATATACTGGATTGATTTTGGATAAAGCCGGACAGAAATATTCTGGTCAACGGGAAAGTTAGCCGTGCCGGTGTACCGGAAATCGTCCTTCCAGTATCTCTCGTGATTACTATATATTCTGCGGGGGCTGGCCAGATAAAGTACATACACAATTCTCTTTCTCCCCAAAACCGGTCTCGCCGGTTTGTCTCTTTCCAGACCGGTTTCGGGGCCGTTCGCCGTCTTCAGTAGCGCTGTGTCAGTCACTGTCGGCACTAGATTTCGTCTGTGTCTCTCCTGTCTCTCGGTCTTTCGGTTTCGGGGCCGTTCGCCGTCTTCAGTAGCGCGTGTCAGTCACTGTCGGCACTTCTAGATTTCGTGTGTTTCTGGTCTCGCGGTTCGGTCTTCCTCTTTCAGACCGGTTTGCATCAGCAGTCACCGGGATGGTCTTCCAGTAGCAGCGTATGTCCACTGTTTCAGGGCCGTTCGCCGTCTTCAGTAGCGCCCATTTCGTCTGTGTTCTGTCTAGATTTCGTCTCTCTCTCGGTTCGGTCTTTTCGGTTTCACGTTCGCCGTCTTCAGTAGCGCCGTAGCGCCGTGTCAGTCACTGTCGCCTCTAGATTTCGTGTGTTTCTGTCTCCTGTCTCGCCGGTTCGGTCTCTTTCGCTAGACCGGTTTCGGGGCCGTTCGCCGTCTTCAGTAGCGCCGTGTCAGCAGTCACTGTCGGCACTAGATTTCGTGTGTTTCTGTCTCCTGTCTCGCCGGTTCGGTCTCTTTCGCTAGACCGGTTTCGGGGCCGTTCGCCGTCTTCAGTAGCGCCGTGTCAGCAGTCACTGTCGGCACTAGATTTCGTCTGTTTCTGTCTCCTGTCTCGCCGGTTCGGTCTCTTTCGCTAGACCGGTTTCGGGGCCGTTCGCCATCTTCAGTATTTTTGTAAATCGGCTCAAGTCTTCGTCGGTCAAAAAGCGATTTTTTGAACCGGGGGGCGGTTTTTCACTTAATTCAATACTACCTTCGCAATCATCAATATTATTTCCTTCCACGTTAATCTTATATAAAATGTTTTTTTTTTTGCGAGAATCCAATCGACAAAAAGTCGATATAAAGGAGGCTTTTCAGAGCCCCCCCCCCCCGAATCGATTATTCAGTGAAGTCGATATATCGAACCCTGGTTCGTTTTTCGATATAACTACCGCCGTGTAACGAACGCTCCCTCCTTATATTGTACTACTGAAGACCGGTCCGGAAACTGACCAAATTTCGATCGAAATATCGATCGGAGAACGTATATCGAAAATATATATCGATATATATACGCGAAACGCGGTCGATAGTCAAGTTGAAGCGATATATATCTCTTAGGGAAACTGCGCCGCCCTTTTCTCTGCGCTTATGGGAATGACTTTTTTTTTTTGACCCGGCACAAAATAATCGACTCTAATCCGTAAATTAGCCCTATTGAGGTCAGCTCTGGAGGGGCGGGGGGGGGGGGGACGTCGGTCAAAAATTGACCTTGGCCAGCAATTTCAAGATCTATATATAATACGATCGAAACTGCTCGATTTGGACACGTCGTTGTAGGATATAAAATGAAAAATAAACTTTTCACCCCCCCCGCCCCGCCCGCCACCCCCTAATCGTACTCGGCAACTACAAAAGGTTGATTGTACAAAAAAAAAAACACAGAAGGGGTTGGAAAAAGCGAATTAATTGCTAACGGCTTTGGGACACCCCACGGAGGTTGACGGTTTCTATATATTGAATTCAATTAAAGTTTTTCCGAACGAGATAATTTACACGTGGTGGGGGTGGTGGCCGGGCGTGGGGGTGGACATTTCGCAGGGTTTTTCCGCGGTTTTTTTTTGGGAGTGGCCGTTACTCTCCATCGGTCACAGACACCGACAGTAAATAAAGCATTTCCAACCCCTTCGGCCCGCTCTACCATTTCAGCGTGAAATGAACTTAAACGACGTCTTCAGTAGTATCCGGCCTAATATCTGTGAAAATCGTCTGTGGCCGGAAACTGTACGTGCAATTGAAAAATAACCATTGTCCGACCTATCGGTAATATATTCCACGACCGCTGAACGTATAATTTCGAGGGCGGATGATAAATTTTACCCGGCCAAATTCTCGTCGCGTTTTCAGCCACTTTTCCCTAAAGAATATTGATAATAGATAACAATTATTATTCGTAGACCGGCCGGGCGGACTTCGGGGACTTTGTGACTTTTGTGTAACTTTGTTTTTAATTGGACGCGACGCCTCTCTCTCTCTCTCTTTCTCTCAAGTGGGCTCAAGACCGCTCCCCCCTTAAACGCTTTTAAATTCAAAAGACTCCCTTTTTTTATTTATTTTTTTTTTTTTTTTGGTCGAAAAGAGAGGAAATAAAGAACGTTCAAAGGAGAGAGGAGAAAAATATATCTTTGGGGGGGGGGGAAAACTGGAGAAAATACGGTGCCGAACGCAGGTTGTTGTGGGGTGGGTTACTTGTTGGAGTTTCAAAAGTTTTGGTTTACGACCCTTTTGTCGGCCTTTGAAAACAAAGTTTTTTTCTTAAACTTCGCGTCCTCGTATTTTTTTTTTATTTTATTTTTTTACTACTTTCTAGTGAACACAGGCGCTTATATATTAGGAGGTCATCTCTGACCCTGATGACGGCGCAGGGCTGCGAGTTTCGAAACGTCGTTTCATCAACCCCCTTTACGGGGAAAAAATCACTCAATATAGGGGATGTGTACGACCCACCCCTAAATCGTACGGTCGTATCACATTCATCTATCGGCCGCCAATCTGTGCCGAAACTTCAGTGCTTCAGTAGCAACCCAACCTTTTCGCCTACTTTTGGATCCCCCCACACCCCTGTCCGTTCGATCGATAGTTGAGTATATTGAGTTTTGGACAGTTGCCAGCCCGGGGGGGAGAAAGTGTGTGTGACCGGCTTACCATTAGGTAAATACCCGGGGAGCGGCCTCTCTCTCATCTCTCTCTCTCTCTCTCTCTCTCTCTCTCTCTCTCTCTCTCTCTCTCTCTCTCTCTCTCTCTCTCTCTCTCTCTCTCTCTCTCTCTCTCTCTCTCTCTCTCTCTCTCTCTCGTCTCTCTCTCTCTCTCTCTCTCTCTCTCTCTCTCTCTCTCTCTCTCTCTCTCTCTCTCTCTCTCTCTCTCTCTCTCTCTCTCTCTCTCTCTCTCTCTCTCTCTCTCTCTCTCTCTCTCTCTCTCCTCTCTCCCCCACCCTCTCTCTCTTTATCTTTTGAGACCGTTAACGTTTTTATATTTCATAATTAACTGGGAGCGCCCGGCTTCTAGAATAGACGTTTCTGAACAGGTAGGATCACCTGTAGACGTTTAAGTCCCGGACAGTTTCTAAGACAGCGCCCCCCCCCCCGGTTTTATTATCCTGGAAATTGATGAAAACGTTGTTTGAAACTTTGTTCGAAAGCGTTGTTGTTGTTGTTGTTGTGGACAAGATTGTTTCTTTTTAATGACGACGACGCCGACGCCGACGCCCCCACCCCCGACACACTCGGTTTATTAACTCTAATGGCGTCCACTTCCTTTTCCCCTCCGTCTGTTATGTGTGGGGGGACAACAGAGGGTCACCTTCCTTCAATAAAACCCCAACAGAGGTCTACAGTATAACATTTAGACGGCCAAATTATAGACGTTTCGAGAGTTGTAAAATTTCCAGACCGATACTCGGATCGGAATATAATCCGTCCTGACCTCCTGACCGTTTTCATTTCATGAAATGGCGTTTAATCGTAACGTCTCGAAGCGCCCAAGCGCTTCTACCGTAGCGCCCATTTCACGCCAATTAATTCCACCCCCCACCCTCCCCCCCCAACACCTCTTATTATACTGAAAATATCCTTACTAATTAATTTTAATTAATCAATTATATCCTCTGTAGATTGGTTGGGGGTGCGATTTGGGGGGTTCGACGGAAATTATAAACGGCCCGAAGTGGAAAAGTCGCCGGGGAAGACAATGAGCTGTTTATTAGCGAAAGGCGAAAAGAGAAAAAACGGGACAAAAATATAATAAAGGACCTTCGTTCCGCGTCATCGCCCTCCATTCTTCCCCCCCTCCTTTTTTTCCTTAAAAAAAGAAAATATCTTTCGAACTGTTCATTAGCGCGGTCCGAATTATATTCCTTTCGGTATATTCCAATCGGCGCCCCGCCAAGGTTAATTTTTATACCCGGACAAATTGCGAGAAAGTGAATTTTCCGGGGGTGGGAGGGGGGCGCCATTGTGACGACTATTCATAATAAGTTCTTCTTCTTGTCGCCCCCCCTCAAAGGGGAGAAATTGTCGACCGAGTTTTAAAATCGCCGAGTGAAATGAGTGAAATTTTATTGTTATTATAAACCCCTTTATCTGTGGTGTCCCTCCCTCACCCCTCCCCCACACACACCTCAAACCATTGATAAATAAAACCAATGAAATTTCGAAAATTTTACCCCAATTTGTCCTATAAAAGATTGTCGAAAAATCCCCCAAAATTTACCCTAATTGTACCAATAGTACTCCGGTTAGGGGGATCGTACTTCGCGAATTTCTTCTTAATATTTCGTTAACTTGTCGAGTTGAGAAGGGTTTTTTTCTGTATATATGATTGGACCCACCCATAGTTTATATATATAGATTTTTTTTTAAATTCGGGACAGGGCGAGAAACCGATAACTCCGCGGACGGAAAAAAGGGGTAAATTGAAGGGTGAATAGCGCAGCAATTCCGAACCTGGAAACGGATCGGTACATCTTTGAACAGGGTCATAATCGGCGGCGGGGAAGGCTTAGAGGAGGGGCGGCGAGGGCTGCTTACAGAACCAACCCCTCCCACCCCCACCCCCGGTAACGGTTTCAAAAAGGCTTTCAGAACCAGTGGGAATTAAATGCAAATAAAGGGGAGGTTAGAAGGCGGAATGACCAATTGAATTACTCGTCGGATATTCTCTTCCTCTATTCTCTTCCTCTATTCTCCCCTCCATTCTCATCCCTCTATCTCCTCTTTCCACCTTCTCCATTCTTCCTCTATTCCCCCTTTCCCATTCTCTCTTTATATTCTCCTTTCCCTCCATTCCATTCTCCTTCCATTCTCTTCCATTCCTCTTTCCATTCCATCCATTCCTCTATTTCTCCTCTCTCCTCTCCTTCCTCCATTTCCTCCTCCTTCCATTCCTCTTTCCATTCCTCCTCTTCCTCCTCCTCCATTCCTCCCTCTATTCCTCCTTCCATTTCCCTATTCCACTTTCTCATTTCCTCCTTTCTCCTCCTCCTCCTTCTCTACTCTCCTCTATTCTCCTTTCCATTCTCCTCCTCTTTTCCCTCCATATTCTTCCTCCTTCCCCCCACTTTCCTCATTCTCCTATCTCCTCCTCCATCCACGTCCTTTTCTCCCATTCCTCTCGGATTTCCTCTTTCCACCTCCTCCTTCCTCCATTCTCCATCCATTCCATCCATTCTCCTCTTCCATTCTCCTCCATTCCTCCTCCTCCATTCCTCCTTCCATTCTATTCTCATTCTCCTCCTTCTCCTCTTTTTATTCTTCCTCGCGCAGCTCCACGCCCTCTTTCTATTCCTTCTTCCTTTATGGGCATTCCTCCTTTTTCTTGTCTCCCCCTTCTCCTCATTCCTCTTTTCCTTCTCCACCATCGACTCTTTCTATTCTCTTTATTCCTCCTTCTTCCTCTCATTTCCTCCTCATTCCTCCACCATTCTCCTTCCTCCACCATCGACTCTTTCTATTCTCTTTATTCCTCCTTCTTCCTCTCATTTCCTCCTCATTCCTCCACCATTCTCCTTCCTCTATCTCCTCCTCCTATTCTCTCCTCCTCCATTTCCTCCTTCTCTTCCTCATTTCCTCCTTCCTCCACCATTCTTCCTCTATTCTCCTCCTCCCTTTCCTCTCAATTCTTCCTTCTGGCCCCTTTCTCTCCATTCCACTTCTCATTGAGTTTCTCTCCTCTCACTTTTTCTATTCCTTTTCTCTATTCTCCTCCATTCTTCCATTTCCTCGATTTCCTCCTTCCTCTTCCATTCTCCTCCTCCATTTCCTCCTCTATTCCTCCTCTCCTCCATTCTCCTCTAACTCCTCCACCATTCAGAAGATTCTCACCCTTGTTGATTGACTAGGTCATCATTTATTCATTATAAACGATATTTTAATTTCCTTCATTGCAACAATATTCAATCTAAAATAGAAGTGAGTGACTGTATAAATTATCAACTGGTCTATTTCTTAAGTCTTCCCCCCCTCCCTCGTTCTTTCCCAAATCCTGTCTATACTTTAAGAAGTAACTGGAAAATTAATTGGCTATGTGCCAATGGCCTTTACCTCTCAAGACTGAAATCCTCATTTCCATTTTCCTCTATTCTCTCTCTCTCTCTCTCTCTCTCTCTCTCTCTCTCTCTCTCTCTCTCTCTCTCTCAATCTCTCTCTCTCTCTCTCTCTCTCTCTCTCTCTCTCTCTCTCTCTCTCTCTCTCTCTCTCTCTCTCTCTCTCTCTCTCTCTCTCTCTCTCTCTCCTCTCTCTCTCTCTCTCTCTCTCTCTCTCTCTCTCTCTCTCTCTCTCTCTCTCTCTCTCTCTCTCTCTCCCCTCTCTCTCTCTCTCTCTCTCTCTCTCTCTCTCTCTCTCTCTCTCTCTCTCTCTCTCTCTCTCTCTCTCTCTCTCTCTCTCTCTCTCTCTCTCTCTCTCTCTCTCTCTCTCTCTCTCTCTCTCTCTCTCTCTCTCTCTCTCTCTCTCTCTCTCTCTCTCTCTCTCTCTCTCTCTCTCTCTCTCTCTCTCTCTCTCTCTCTCTCTCTCTCTCTCTCTCTCTCTCTCTCTCTCTTCTCATTATATTCCTCTATTAGTTTGTCAATTGGAGCAATTTAAAGAATCCTGGGGCCTGTAAAATCTATAATCTCTATAATACTTTGGTGTAAAGAATTTCTTATTCTCGAGGCTGAATGTTATAAATGAACAAACCCTAAATTTCACAGCATCGGACTATTTGAATAACGCAAGTGGAGATCTTCGTCGGTCAATGTAATAAACCCGACAGATATTATATTTCGACTGTTTTCAACCGTATTTATATAACTCCTGAATGTGAAATTATAACGGAATATTGTATTTGTTAGGGCTTGAAATTGCTGAAATGAAACAACTTTTTTACAGATTGCTTACTTAAAATGTGTCGCCAACAAACAGCTTTTTATCGGTGTCGGCGACTAAGTCGTTGCTGATTTCGTCGCTGGACGGAAATTTAACGTATAAATTTTTGTATTTTTACGCACGTTTTTACATCTTCGAACCTGAAATGTTTATTACAACATGCCCCGACTGTTATATATAAAAAAAAAAATTGTACGACGCAACAAGACGAAAGTTGAGGGCGAAGATGAGAATAATCCGCAATTATTTAGTTGCCGTAACGAAATTTCGTAAATAAACCTATATCAAGTTGTAGCTAAGTTTGTACATATTGTACAGGTTGGTTGTTGTAGAGAGAGAGTTGGTAAGTGGAGTTGGTGTTGGTGTTGTGGCGAGAGCGTTGGAGGTGAAAAACCACCGTTAGACGCCGTCCGGGGCTAATGACCTTTTCTCCTTACGCACTCTTGATAAATATTCAAAAACACGAAGGGCCCCCCCCCGTTCGGAGGGAAAAAAAAAGCGTATTTCCCCCAGTGTATTGTTCGGAGACGGTGTGAAAATTTTTTTTTAAAAATTTTCGACAATTTTCAGTCGGCCTTCTGTTGTATCCAACAAATCTTCCGGTTCACTTCCAGGGCCCAACAAAGCCCCCTCGAAAAAGAGTGTAGAAGAGATGTGTAGTTCGGTGAAAATTAGCCGGTTTAATTAGTCGGCAGCATAATTTAACGTAAGTTTAATTATATCCCTTTTTTTCCCCCCACCCACCCCCCCCCCCCCAACTTCACCCTCGAGTCGTTTCGCCCTTGAGAGGGGCGGCCGGGCGGAACGCCGGCCACGCTCTACGCTCGGTTGAAGGCGGAAATTTTTTAAATTAAAAACTGTTCTGGGATAAGGGGAAAAGAAGGGTGAAGGTTTTTAAGAATGCCGGGCGTTCGCCGTCTTCAGTAGCGCCGTGTGTCACTAGATTTCGTGCGTTTGTGTCTCTCCTGTCTCGCCGGTTCGGGGTCTCTTCTGCCAGACCGATTTCGGGGCCGTTCGCCGTCTTCAGTAGCGCCGTGTCAGCAGTCACTGTCGGCACTAGATTTCGTGTGTTTCTGTCTCTTCCGCCGGTTCGGGGTCTCTTCTGCCAGACCGGTTTCGGGGCCGTTCGCCGTCTTCAGTAGCGCTGTGTTACTGTCACTGTCTCTACTAGATTTCGTGTGTTTCTGTCTCTCCTCTCGCCGGTTCGGGGTCTCTTCTGCCAGACCGGTTTCGGGGCCGTTCGCCGTCTTCAGTAGCGCTGTGTTACTGTCACTGTCTCTACTAGATTTCGTTTTTCTGTCTCCCCATCTTGTTTCTGTCTCTCCTAGCGCCGTGTGTCGCCGGTTCGGGGTCTTCTGCCTAGACCGGTTTCGGGCCGTTCACATCTTCAGTAGCGCCGTGTGTCAGTCACCGTCGGCACTAAATTTCGTCTGTTTCTGTCTCTGTCTCGTTGTCTTCAGTAGCGCCGTGTCAGCCACTGTCGGCACACTGCCGCTCACCGCTACTGAAGACGGCGAACGGCCGAAAAATCCCCGGACCGTCTTAATAGCATATTAGGGGTACCCGAGTATTAATCGACGTTTTGACCTCGAGACCAAAAATACATCTTATCAAATTGTCGATTAATTTATAATAATACGAATGTTTTTTAGGTTCGTGATCCTGCTCGCTGCCGAGCTCTCTTTGCCAGACCGGTTTCGGCTGCCCGTCCGCCTCGCCCGTCTTCAGTAGTCGCTACAGGGCCAACATGTACAGTGCAGCAGTGACGACATTCGGCGCTTTTAAGTGGCCCCGACAGTGACTGCTGACACGGCGCTACTGAAGACGGCGAACGGCCCCGAAACCGGTCTAGCAAAAGAGACCGAACCGGCGAGACAGGAGACAGAAACACACGAAATCTAGTAGAGACAGTGACAGTAACACGGCGCTACTGGCAAAGACCAGACCGCGAGAAGACGGAAAATCTTACCGACGAGGCAATCTGAAACCGGTCTGAAGACAAAGTACACGCTAGTGCCGAAGAGACGCGCTGCGGCTGTCCGAACCGGCTGGTGAACAGCGCCACGAAATCTAGAAAGACAGACGGCGCTGAACACACGAAATCTAGCAAAAGACGACGTTGGTGACTGACACGGCGCTACTGAAGACGGCGAACGGCCCCGAAACCGGTCTAGCAAAGAGACCCGAACCGGCGAGAGGAGAGACAGAAACACACGAAATCTAGTGCCGACAGTGACTGCTGACACGGCGCTACTGAAGACGGCGAACGGCCCCGAAACCGGTCTGGCAAAGAGACCGAACCGGCGAGACAGGAGAGACAGAAACACACGAAATCTAGTGCCGACAGTGACTGCTGACACGGCGCTACTGAAGACGGCGAACGGCCCCGAAACCGGTCTGGCAAAAGACCCCGAACCGGCGAGACAGGAGAGACAGAAACGAAATCTAGTGCCGACAGTGACAAAACCAAAAAACTGCACTAAACACGGCGCTACTGAAGACGGCGAACGGCCCCAAACCGGTCTAGCAAAGACCCGACCGGCGAGACAGGAGAGACAGAAACACACGAAATCTAGTAGCGACAGTGACAGTAACACAGCGCTACTGAAGACGGCGAACGGCCCCGAAACCGGTCTAGCAAAAGACCCCGAACCGGCGAGACAGGAGAGACAGAAACACACGAAATCTAGTAGCGACAGTGACAGTAACACAGCGCTACTGAAGACGGCGAACGGCCCCGAAACCGGTCTAGCAAAAGAGACCCCGAACCGGCGAGACAGGAGAGACAGTAACAGACGAAATCTAGTGGCGACAGTGACTGCTGACACGGCGCTACTGAAGACGGCGAACGGCCCCGAAACCGGTCTGGCAAAAGAGACCGAACCGGCGAGAGGAGAGACAGAAACATCACGAACCTACAATAATAATAGTAATAAAATTGATAATATAAAGCCGAAAGAGTGGTAATTTACCAGCTGTGAGCGGACTATAAAAAGAGGTCATTAGCACCGAATTGCCTTAGGTAAGGCGGACGGCCCGTCTCATCATCATTCTATAGAAACCGTCAGACAAATTTGCTGACAAAATAGAAAACAGGAATTACATTCAACAACAGCTTTACAGTCTGCAATTCGTGCTTTTCGGTAGATCAGATTGTCACGAACGCGGATATTTCTGAGGATATTTCTCTGGAACCCGATTGAAAAAAAAAAAAAACCCCATTTCTCAAAAGCGCCCACCGAATTCTCCCTTTACAGCTAACGTTATCTCGTTATATTTACCCTTTTTCCCTCTTCTTCTTCTTCTTCTTCTTCTTCCTCTTTCTGTAAAGATTTGACCGGCGAAAAGTGATAAAAAAAAAAAAAATTCTCCGGTATACTGAAGTATTTTACTACTTTCCGGGGTGGCGGAGGAGGGGGTGAAATTTAAAATCTATCCTGACGTTTTTCAGTCAAAAATCCGACTGAAGACTCGCAGATAAATTAATATTTTAAGGGTGTCCTGAAATTAACGCAAGATTTCCCCTAAAAAAAAAAAAACACCCCATTCGACAGCCCCTATTTTAGGGTCAGTAGAAATGGAGCGTTGCACGTCGAAACAGCGTGTTTTCGTTATTGAAAAATATTTAAAAAAAATAACGATAATTTTATTGGCCCACAGTTCATAAATATCTCGCGTTGATTTCGGGAACAACCCCTATATTATAAGTCGATTGGACAAATATAAAGTTATATTTGGATTGATTTTGAAAACCGGTTACAGTCGTATTTTGATGGAGGCGAAGCGCAGCGAAAATAATTTTCAGTAACAAAGCCGCTCAGGAAGTGGATAATTTCTTCAATTTCCGCCCTAATCTACGACCGTATAATTTTATTTTATTGCACTTATACAATCGAACACTAAATTACGCTATGTACAATGGCCGTACAGTGTCTTTTTTCTGGTTTCGAATCGTCTCCAAAGACTTAAAAGTCCTGGAATACTGGACGGACTTTCAACCCCTGTATTCCGGCCCCAA
This sequence comes from Lethocerus indicus, assembly GCA_019843655.1. Taxonomy (NCBI): domain Eukaryota; kingdom Metazoa; phylum Arthropoda; class Insecta; order Hemiptera; family Belostomatidae; genus Lethocerus; species Lethocerus indicus. The sequence continues at coordinate 33,325,418 of JACDQD010000005.1, read as the reverse complement.
TCCTTTATTCTATATTTTAATATTTTTTCTAAAAAATAAAAAATCAAATTTCTGTTTCAGGTAAGTGTCGAGAAATAATTACAAACGTTCGACTAGCGAAATCGCAACTAAGAGAGAGTCCTTAATTGGGTAAGTTAAAACGAAGTTTTTTTTCCCCAATTCTCTAAATCTGGGCTTTCACGAGTTGTTATAACTGAATTTATCGTTAATTAATTACTATTCTAGAGTCATTAAACTGGATGATTATGAAGTTTTGGTGGATATTTGCTAATCGTGAAAAAAATATACTGGTATTTTAAATAGGGGTTGAACTTATAGGGCGTTTTTTGTACTGCGGAGCATTAGTTATATTTTCCTCGTTTTTAAACCTGCATTTGACGTCCCATTTAAGCCCGTCCATTGTCCGCCGTTCGCAACACTGTCCATTTCCTTCCTCCATTCGGTCGTCCACCCCTTTTCGGTTTCCAGTCTATAATTATAGTCGAGAATCTACTATAGCCCGTCTGTAATATCGCCCAGTGTTCAAATGGGTTTTTTTTCTATTTTCTATCGGAAAATTCGTCCTCAACATTAATTTCAATCCGTACCGAGTACATATTGTCATTTCTCCCTCTGTTGGAATAGACGAAACATAAAGTTTAACCAATTTCAAGGGATTGAGTCGCCAATTCGTCTTATTTATCTACGAATTTTCAGTAAGAAAAGGGTACAAAAATGTTATTTCCAAGGAAGCGTGTGCGGTTTTCCATTCCATTGCCGTTGATTTGAACATCGGTCTGATTCAGAGAAGCGTAAATTTTCCAGTTGTAAATATTTCCGTCCTGATCAGTTTTAATCTTTGTCTGTTGATTTTCTATCGAATATCGGTTGAAGCAATTTAAAATACCCTGATGTACTTTTTGGTTCCTGTTTTCCTGATCAATATTGAATAGGCGTATATCAACCCCGTTCGTACACCACTTTGAGCTCGATATCCATGTTCAGGCAAGTCTATATCCCTATAAAGCATTCGGCTTTAGTGGCTTTTTTTATCTTCTTCTTTTCTTCCCCCACCCCCTCCATTCCGTTCGCGTATACTCTGAATATATATATATTGCTTTTGGCCGTCCGCCAGGGACTCAATACTCTATCATCCCGGCGACTTCTCGCCCCATTCAATTGGCCGTTATTAATTTTTCAATTGAAAATCCTGTTTTCCCCCAACCCCTATTGTGTCCTAATCTCGTGACGCGACGACAGTCCCCCCCCCGGTTTCAATTGCGGTTATGAAAAGTGCAGGTGCAGTGAGGGGTGCACCCACCCCAAAAAAGAGCCAAACACCGCTACTGAAGACCGGTATTCCAACCCCCGGCTGACCAGAAAACAAGTAATTGAACCAGTTTTAAAGCAGTTTTCAAGCGAATTTCAACACTGCAAATGTTATATAACGCATTTGACGGACGCCGAGAATTACAATTTTCTGTAATCGACGGCCCATTAATTCCACCCCCCCCTCGCCCTTCTTGACGTCTCGACTGTTGATTCTAAATTGGGAAAACTTTTATTCCCAATGAGAGTGCATCTTCCCGTTCCGGCGACAGTAAATAACAGTGTCAAAACGCTATTGCCAATAATGTAATTCCGAGAACGATTACGACAGCAGTTTACGTCCTTTGAGATTACATCGAGTATTCCCGGAAAACATTGTTGTTTGGCGTTGTTCCGTTGGCAAACAATTAACGAAAAATCCCCCAACTCCTCCTCCGATCTCGACGAAGGTCTGTCTTGAAGTCCTCAACTTCGACTTATGAAGTCTACGAACTCTGTCTACGGAAATGGCCCCCTATACGAGGGTTGAAATACCGTAGAGATTTCGTGATGTTTCTATCTCATCTCGCTGCCGGTTCGGTCTGCCAGACCGGTTTCGGCGCCGTTCGCCACATCTTCAGTAGCGCTGTGTTACTGTTACTGTTGGGGTACTTTTGTGGCGGTGTTTGGGACATCTCACTGTGCGCTGTCACTGTCAACTTTGTACTCTCATTTTCAGGGCCGTTCGCATCTTCAGTAGCGCTGTGTTAGTCACTGTTGGCACTTTGGATGTTTTTTTGGGCATCCTCTCACTGCACTGCCCACTGTCACTTTCACATGTACTGTCATTTCGGCCGCTCGCCATCTTCAGTAGCGCTGTGTTACTGTCACTGTCGGGGCACTTTGGATGTTTTTTTGGGCATCCTCACTGCACTGCCCACTGTCACTTTCACATGTACTGTCATTTCGGCCGCTCGCCATCTTCAGTAGCGCTGTGTTACTGTCACTGTTGGGGCACTTTGGATGTTTTTTGGCCATCCTCACTGCACTGCCCACTGTCACTATCACATGTACTGTCATTTCGGCCGCTCGCCACATCTTCAGTAGCGCTGTGTTACTGTCACTGTTGGGGCACTTTGGATGTTTTTTGGCCATCCTCACTGCACTGCCCACTGTCACTTTCACATGTACTGTCATTTCGGCCGCTCGCCGTCTTCAGTAGCGCTGTGTTACTGTCACTGTCGGGGCACTTTGGATGTTTTTTGGCCATTAGGGGATGGCACTTTGAAATTTCTGATTGCGTTATACTTGTCGGTGCGCATTCGCGGGGGTGTGGGGGTGGAAGGGGTTGTTAACCACCCGGACGTTGTCCCTTATCTGGAACACTTGAAAGGGGTGGCGGCGGAGGCCACTTCGGTACCGGATACTGTGTATATTCGGTAGTATATATAGTCGTTGTGGGGGTGGAAGGGCTGCCCTATCTTAGGGGCGGTGGCGGGGGGTTAACTTCACAAAGTGGCACACCGGAGCCCTTAGGGCCCGGAGGAGATCCAGTATATGTTCCATCCCCGGTTGTAGTGGTAAGGGCCCTCAAACGGGGGGGGGGGGACCTTCTACACGGCTTAACCCCCGACACTACCGTCTATACCCCCTTTTATCAATTTCGGTCCCATACCCAAATTCTATTACCCAAAGGGGGTAATTTACACGGAGGGGCCTCTTTAAAACAATTCGCAGGGTAATTTTTCGCCAATATCGGGGGTATACAGTCGTTACAGTTTAAAATACCTATTTTTGTGATCCTCGAGGGGTTGGAATTACCCTTAAATTTCGTTGTGTTTTTCCGTCTCCTGTCGCCGGTTTGGGGGATCTTTTTCCCCTGCGATTATTCGGCCGTTCGCCCCGTCTTCAGTAGCGCTCTGTCAGTCAGTATCATCAACGAGCATCCAGCAGTGACTCGCACCGCTACTGAAGACGTGGCGAACGGCCGAAAAAATTCCGTTCCAGCTAAAGACCGAACCGGCTAGAGGGTTTAATAATAACTATTAGGGGTAGCCAAAAGTAATCGATATTTTGACTCTGGAATTCGTTTATTTCGATTAAAAAAATCTCTAGAAAACAAATAAACTAGAAAAAGACCCCTGAAACCGGCGAGAGAGGAGGCAGAAACAAACTTAAAGTTTTCGGCAGAAAAATTTACTTGGCGGAAGCAGTTTTTCATATTTCACCCATTGCAGACCTTTAATGTCCGCTAACGAAACTGAAAATAATAAAGTAAAATAATAAATTAAAGCCTGGGGGGGCCGTGATTTTTGACTTCAATCAATATTTCTTCCGCGTTAATCTGATATAAAACGTTTTTTTTTAACCCCGTTTCATCCCCAATATTATCGACGTCAAGGGTAAATATGATGTAGACGTCTATTGTGTTCCAAAATGCTCTGAAATATTTTGAAAAAAATTCCTAGAATCCAATCGGCAGAAGGTCGAGATAAAAACAGGCTTTTCAGAGGGAAGGTCGTGACGACTGAAGAAATACTGTTGAACAGTAGATTTATATTTACTGTAATCTTATATTTTCTATTTACTATTCCTATTTCTTGGAATAGGGTCCAAGTTGAACACAATTTTAATGTGACCCCCCCGGCCGTATAAAAATAATAAATAAGTTGCTGTAGTTTCGTGATGTTTCTGTCTCTCTCTCTCGCTGCCGGTTTGGTCTTTTGCTAGACCGGTTTCGCGGCCGCTCGCCCCATCTTCAGTAGCGCTGAAACACGGCGCTACTGAAGACGGCGAACGGCCCCGAAACCGGTCTGGCGAAAGAGACCGAACCGGCGAGAGGAGACAGAAACGAACGAAACTTTCGCCGTCTTCAGTGCGTGTCAGTCACACTGTCGCCTCTGATTTCGTGTGTTTCTGCCTCTCCTCTCGCCGGTTCGTCTACTTTTGCTAGACCGGTTTCAGGGCCGCTTTTCGCCGTCTTCAGTAAGCGCCGTGTCGCAGTCACTGTCGGCACTAGATTTCGTGTGTTTCTCTCTCCTGTCGCCGGCGAGACAGGGTCTCTTTTGACTAGACCGGTTTCAGGGCTGTTCGCCGAAATCTTAGTAGCGCCGTGTCAGCGTCAATATTTCTGCACTAGATTTCGTGTGTTTCTGTCTCTCCTCTCGCCGGTTCGGGTCTCTGCTAGACCGGTTTCAGGGCCGTTCGCCCTTCTAGCGCCGTGTCGGTCACTGTCGGCACTAGATTTCGTGTTTCTGTCTCTCCTCTCGGGTTCTCTCTTTTGCTAGACCGGTTTCGAGAGGGCCGTTCGCCGTCTTCAGTAGCGCCGTGTCAGCAGTCACTGTCGGCACTAGATTTCGTGTGTTCTGTCTCTCCTCTCGCCGGTTCAGAGGTCTCTTTTGCTAGACCGGTTTCAGGGCCGTTCGTCGTCTTCCAGTAGCCGTGTGTGTCGCCTCGATTTCGTGTGTTTCCGTCTCTCCTCTCGCGCCCATTTTCCGCGCTTTTCAGACCGGTTACGGGCCGCTTCTCGCCGTCTTCAGTAGCGCCGTGTGTCAGCCACTGTCGGCACACTGCTGCTCACCGCTACTGAAGACGGCGAACGGCCTTCGAAACCGGTCTGGCAAAGACAAATCCGGCAGCGCGAGGAGGAGAGACAGAAACATCAACGCACCAGTATATATTCCAACCCCTGGCAGACCACAAAACAGTGATACAAAAAGTACATCGTACAAAAAAAAGTTACATCGAGCCAACTGTATATTCGTAAAAATTTTCTTATCACTCTTTCGACAATTGCGTGTTGTAAATTAATTATAATCCCAGCCTGATAATGTAGGAAAATACGGCGCGAAACTAATTTTTTTTTCAAGATTCTCCGCCAAGCTTTTTCCTTTTTTCTTAACGCTCGGAAAACCACTCGGAGAGTCCAATTCGGATTTTTCCCTCACTTTTCCGCTATAGTTCTTCAGTTTTAGTATTCTCTTTGTTGTTTGTAATACGTTTTCCCGACCGCTAATAGTCATCAACTATTCAAAGCTTTTCATCGATTTTTCCATCCCCAATTTCAATCTGAAATTGTGGGGGTGGAAATTGAAGGTGGAAATCGAATCGTGGATCGGTTGTAAAACGATTTTCGAAAGACGGAGAAAGTTTTCTAGTAGAATAGTTGAAAATTGTTATAAATTTATTTTTAGAGGGATAGATTTTTCGTTTTACCCCAATTGGAGTATTCCAATTGGAATTAACGTAACTCTTACAGAGATTCGGTTTTTCCTTCGGGAAAAACTATTTGTTCGTCCAATTCTGTTGTTTGAGACAGACAATTTATGTCATGATATTAATCTGCTAATTTACTTCGATTATAATACTTTTTCCTGGCTCTGTTACAATTTATTTTTCTAAATATTACGTACACAATATCGGTGTAATCGAATTACAAATTGCAATTGAATCAACGAACTGTTGTTTTCCGGACGCTGTAGTCGATTTATTATAAGAGTTTTCGGGGGAAAAAAAATGAAAAAAAAATCAACCCTTCACATTTTGGCGATTCTCAGTTTGGCGATTCGTCAATTCAGGGGGTTGTAATTCGTTAATATTATCGATTATCAGCGTATTCAAAGTTGGATTTGGCTGTAAAATTCTTTTTAAATTATTATTTCTCGGCGTGAATGAACGTTAAAATATTTCTCTACCCCTCACGCGCTACTCGTTATTTCCCCGATTTTCGCGTATCGCCATCAACCCCCCAGAGTATATATGTATATATATATATATATATATATATATATATATATATATATATATATATATATATATACGGCAGTTTCTCCGATATATGAGGTGTGCCGTACAGGCAATAGCCGATACGTCATGCCTCCAAAGCGTTGCCAGAATTGAGCAGTATATTTGGCCCTTCCTTCCTTCGGCGTTGTCCTTGGGGCGCGATTGGACGAACAGCCCTTAAAATATCGAATTTTCCGCGATGGGCCGAAGGGGGGGGAGGGGGGGATGTTCAGCCAATTTTACTGTGGAAATATGCGAATTGTGAAATTATTTTTCTTCTATTTAAGGGGGTGTACCAAAATTGACGCCAGATTTGAATCGAACTCTGACCGTAGAACTTTCATTATTTTTTTTTTCAAATATTATACGTGAAAACGTGGTGTCGTTCTCTCGTTTAACGCGCCCCATCTGTACTCAACCCTAAACTGTTTTCAATAGGGTCGGTCCAACTTTACTGCAAGAATTTCGGATATAATATACACCCCTATTTCGCTTCTTAATTAGGAAATATTTCTATCGGCTTCAATTGAAACTCTGTTTCGTTCACTTTCGTCATTCGATACATTTCTATTTAGGGGTTTCTATCTATTTTTTTTATTTTTGGCCGAAATCCTTCGTTACACAACAAAGTAGACGTTGGACAGAATTGAGTTCGTGATTTCGACTCAAGTCCGGGGATAACGAAAAGTGGAATCGGACTTTCAGCACAACTTGTTTGCCCAAGTACTCTCTCTCTGGATCTGGAGAAGGGTTTTTTTTTTTTATTACTGACACATTTAATTAAGTTTTCTTCTCAATATAAAGCGTTAAAAAATTACCGGAATTCGAACCACGCACAGTGGAAAATATTGTTTCGAAACGACCGTTACGCTCTACTGTATTCACCTTGATTACGGTTTGCCCTTGATCTTATTCCCCCCATCCCCTCCCCCCCTCAATCCCTAAAACTCCCGAATCAAAGGGTCGAAAACCTTTATGAGTGGAAATTTTTGGCTTCAGTTGTACTTTCGGCCAGTTGTTTTTTTTATAGTCGTCGAGCCGTGCGCCAAAATTTTCAATTCAAGCGCCGAACAGTGAAAATTGTCCCAGAAATGGGACGTAAATTGTCGCGACAGTCGCACGTCACGCGACTTGTGCCATTTCTGTCACAAGGTTGGGGGGCTCACCAATTTGTCACATCCTCAATAGTACGTTGAGACGGCCATCATCAACATCTGCTCTTGAAATAGTTCAATTGTTGATGGGGAAAAACTGTTTTGTGCCACAAGAACCGTGGAAAGGGCGGTTTCGCCTGAAAAAAAGATCTAAAAGTCTATTTTTATTTTTTCCCAACGAATATACAAGGTATAAAAAAGTGTAGAAATCGCTGATTTCGGATTCGAAATTTATGTTGGGGGAGGAAAAGTTTTTTCCCTGTCCCAAAACTGTTGAAATAATATGGACTTAGTAGATAAAGTGTACAAAATGACATAATTTTTCAGCACAATATTTAGACTTTATTCAAAGTGGATATTGGAGAAAAAACTGTTTCAGCCGTAGACCTTTCGCCTACTGTACAACGGGGGAGAACACCGCCGCCAGTCGAAGTCGGTTTTTTACCTGAAATCGAGGAAAAACATTGATATTTACCGTTTTGTCCGCGAATTTACCCCTGTTTAAAAGAAAAAAAACTTTTACCATCAACATCAATACCTTTGATTCCTTCGGCTTTTCCGGCGCCTTCCCCTCGGAATCGTCAATAGTAAATTCTCGTTATAGAATTTAATTTTTCAAGTCTTTTTCAACGACCTCCAGCAGTGAGAAAGGGCCTTTTCTCGGCCCTTCGTCTGTAATTGGATGCTCCCCCTCCCCCCCTCCCCCCTCCCCCCCCGGGATTCTAGGGACAGAAAGTCCTCTTTTCACCTTTTCCCGCGCGGAATTTCGAAAATCGGTTGAAATTTCGACCCCTCCCCCCCCCCCCCTGGGAGCCGATTCAATGGGGCCGAATTCTGAACCGTTTTTTCTTTTTTTTTAAACATTTTATTTATAAAATCCGCTTAATTTCGCCTACAATTCAGGCAAATATACAAACAGTTTCATGTTAAACTACACTCGTGTACTGTACTTGTGGGCAAGTTTTAAATGTAATAAAAAATCCCAGATATCTTCAGTTCAGCATTTTTTTTTTCCAATAAATCAGTAAGATACCGGTCCGAATAGGGGCTGATATCCAAGGCGTGTGGGGGGCGGAATCGAACCACTGTTATCAGATATTATGATCTCCTAGTTTTTATTCTTTAACGCCCCAATGAATTTTCCTAGACAGTTTAATTGGTTTTTTTTTATTGTGTATCCGCAATATTTTCCGCTTTCATCCCCTCTAACGGCCGGGTGACCATTATTGGCTAGAAAGTAGGGATTGAACAGAACCGCGGTCTGTTAGTTAGATTATGGCTTTGTAACGGATAATGGGGGTGGGGCGTGCTTAAGTCCCGCCTGGTATGTTTTAATGGGACTTGAGCCGAGGTAACGGCGTAAGTTGATCTCGTAAGAAAGTTAATGCAAGAGAGAGAGAGGGGGAGAAAGTGCAGAAACCGTTAATGGTAACTAAGTTGTCCCCCCATTTGAACGATACACTTACTTGTTAAACACTCGGAAAACGGTTAATACTTCGCGAAGTTCCCACCTTTGCCCGTTGACTTGGTTGTGATGACGTTTTTTACACGAAATTTTTCGACGAAAATTCTGTCCATATTTCGGCCGGCAACTAAGTCTTTGCGGACTTTTCCGCGTCGCCGTACTTAGACAGCGTTGTTTGTACTTTTTACGCCCTTTTACACCCTCGAAACTATACTTTGGGTGCCGACAGCCGAAGATATTAGAACAATCCCCCCAATTATTCAATTGCCAACCCCCCAAATATACAATGCGCTGACAATGCTTTCAAGTAGTGAAAAGTCCAACTGAGGGTTTTATATATTATATATATTTTATATATATATATATATATAAATCGTATTGAATATATTCTCGAGAGTGGGTTAATAGCTAATAATAAGAGCAATTTGAAACCTTTGTCGGCTCGTTAAGCCATTAAACGTCATCGTCATACGCCGTATGCTACTTGGAAGATGAAAAGGGTAGAGATGTGAGAAAACCACCTCCCACTCTCTATCACATTAACATACATTGTATGGTTACGTTACATACTGTAATCGGGTCGTACGGTACTGACTACTAAGGCCCATAATTCAAAAAAAAAAATAGGAAATTTTTTATTTATTGTATTTTTACATTTTTATTACAACAACTGTACAATAGTCAGCGAAATTGACGTTGAAACTTAACCGTTGACGAAGGGCGTATTTATTGTTGGAGGGCCCCCGAATTTGGTTTTCTCTTTTTATTACGATTTTTCTCAGTCGACTTTAAGTGGGGGAAAAAAAACAACTTTTTTCCGCGTATATTTTTTTTAACAATTTCTATTACAACTTTTGGATTTACAACTAAGTATTTTATAAAATTTGGCCTAATTTCGGACCATCCTGCATTTTACGGATGCACAATTTTACCCTTTTTTTCGTAAAACACTTCTTGAGTATCGTCAAACTCAAGAGATCGTCGCCACTAACTAACAGGAGGAAACCGTCTCGGAAATTGTCATAAAACTGAGTATTTTATAAAATTTTGCCCAATTTTAGGGGCCGTCCCTTGCTGCTAATTAACTGCAGCTAATTAATTGAATGGAGGAAGAGCGAAAAATCAAATTTATATTTGCCAAAAATGACTCAGTGCGGAGTAGGAAATGCGGCCTCGACGGATGAACTTTAAAGCAGTCTCAAGTCAACGCGGAGTTAAGTAAGTAAGTAAGAGATGGGGTGGTGGGGTGGGGGTTTCAAGTTAAAAGCAGTGTTGGTTCTCTCTCTCACCTCCAGCTCCAGCTCCAGGACTTCATCCATCTCCAAATCTCTCTCTCTCTCTACTATTTCATTTCCCGTCGACTTCTTCCAGTTCCAGACAAAGTTGTCTTCCGTCCAGAAGTCGGACAGGGATTTGAGGGAGGGGTGGGGGGGTGGACGACGTCCCGGTTGAAAAGTGGACAGGAACTTTTGAGGTTTTGGATATAATTGAAATCTCAAAAAATGGGGTGGAAAAGAATTGTCAGCATTGAAAATGTCTGTCTGAAATTAAGTTGTGTGGGGCGGGGAGGGGGCTTAAGGGACGTGACGGAGTCGCAAATTTTCCAATTCTAAGTCCCTCCTCACCCCGTTGTTCTCGCGACTTTGACTCAACTTTCGTCTTTTCCAACTTATATAAAAGTCGACAGAGAGTAGAGAAAGTTCTAGAAATTGTGAGTAAGGCGTAGGGGACAATTGACATTTCAATTTCGGGGCCCCCCCGCCTCCGTCCTTTTGGGGACACTCCGTTGCACCGCAGAATGTCCAATAAAACGGAAAATTCGGGAAATTCCGCCCAAACAAGTCGTTTTCCGAAGGTCGACGTGTTTCGAACCAATTTTTTACGACTTTCCCCGGAAAACCGGGTCGGGGGTTGCGGGAAAACTGTGTACCGTCCAATGGGAGAGCCTACAAAACAAACTGTTGGGGTGGGGTGGGGAAACTCGTGAAAATCTTGAAAATTTCCCACCCATTTCGTAAACACTGTGCGGACTCTCGCCCCCCGGTCAGATTCTACAGTTCTGTAGAGTTTTTTCCGAAAAATAAAACTTTTCTTCTTAATACTTATACACTTCAGCGATTCGATAGCGCCAGGCCTCAGTAGTATTTCGTTACAGTATCGGTCATAATCGCATCGAGTTTGTCGAGTACGTAAGGTGTTCATTGAGCCCCTGTGGTTTTTTCCCCCCTTCGGTTTTCGCGCATTTCAAGTATAAACGTCGGAAAATTTCCATCATTTTCTCGGGGAAAAAGTACCCCTACTTGAGTAAAGTCGGGGAGAGCGACCGAGGTATTTTTTTTTTTTGGTACCGATTTTATGCGCGGCGTTTCTAAGATTCCGATGTGGTCCTTCCTGTTGTCGCAGTCTTCACAGGTCGAAAGAGTAAACTGAAAAAAACTATATTTTTTTTCTTTTTTAAAGCCTCTTCTAAACGCCCCCCCGTATAACGAAGCCGGGATTGTATTCCCGGTCACGGTTTTCCTCTATTTGCCTTATCCATTCTCGTTTATTTTCACTTCACGCCGCGGCCTTGAAAACCGGGTCGTCAAAACGTCGGATTTTTTCTCATCAGTTTTTCCCCCCACCCCTTTCTTTTCATTGTTCGGACGTGTCGGGAAAAGTGGCATACGGCATTTTTGAAAAGCGGAACGTTCCACACAACCACAAAAAGGGGTGGAAAACGTTCCTGTCCTGCCGATATATTCCCAAAAGTCCGGTACAGTTACAGGTCTATTCGGCACCACAGGGCACTTCAGACCAGCTACCCGAGTCAGAAGAGACCAGAGAAAGAGAGAGAGATAGAGAGAGAGAGAGAGGAGAGAAGGGAGAAGAGAGATGAGAGGAGAGATAGAGAGAGAGAGATGGGAGAGCGATAGAAGAGAGAGAGAGAGAAAGAGAGAGATGGGAGAGAGAGAGAGAGGAAAGAGAGAGAGATGGGGAGAGAGAGAGAGATATATGGAGGAGAGAGAGAGAGAGAGAGAGAGAGAGAGAGAGAGAGAGAGAGAGAGAGGAGGAATCTACAACCCCAAGAGTTTTTCCAGTATGGAATTCCCAGCTCAGTTTTCAATCAAATTTTAAAATCTCTACTGGGGGCGACCTCTCGAGACTGTCGAAGGAGAATAAGAGTATTAGAAGAAGATGGGTTTAGAAGAAGATGGGGAAAAGTTTAATTGGAAACCATCGTCAGCCCTGTAAATTGGCCAACCGTCGGACGGTTTAATTAGTGTTATTCTTCTCCTTACCTTTCCCACCCCGATTTTCTTTTCCAGCACCTGCCCCGCCCCCCCCCCCCCCACTGCCCCAATCTGAGAATCTTATTAGCGGGCCCTTAAAATTTGATTAGGCCCCCTAATGAGATCCTGGAGAACGTCCACACCCCGCAATATCTATTAGCCGGCTTAATCCTTAACAGAGTCCTGTCTCTCTTGGGGCGGTGGTCGAGTAATAATTCCTTGGACTTATGGAATCCCGGAAGACGGACTTGGACTCATTTCCATACCGTATATTCGAGGCCGGTTAAAAATCTGTCTGTCGCAACAGTAAGTTTCGATGTCCTCTTTCAGTAGACCGGTTTTTCGTTAGTCCAAAGTATCGATTGCATAAACAGAAAATAGTTAGGGGATTCCGGGATTTTTTTCTGTGTTCGAAAAGAACTTATTGAAAATATCCGGTTGGCAACTAAGTGATTGCGGAATTGTACTTTATTTTTAAGTACGTCTTCGAACAATTAAGCCGTTCAAGACGGTTTCGAATACGTACTATTCGATTATGGTAATTTCGATACCGAATGTTTGACAATAATAAAGCACCGGAGAATCCCATCTGTGCAAAGTATAGGGTGAATTAAGCAATTACTTAATTGCCCCAATAATTACTTAGTATGATGTCTGGGGGTGGGCCCGGAAAAAAAAAATGTTTTCTCTCCTTCTTAACGCCGTATTTCTTATTCCCGTTTCCTCCTCTTTGTCGCCTCCTCCCCCACCCCCACCCCCACCCCTCTTTTATTCCCCGATCTCTCCCCCACCCCCCCACCTCCTCTCTCTCTCTCTCTGTGAATGGGATTCGCATAAATTCCGCTTCTAAACCGCCCTCTTCATCCCCCCAACCCGGCCGTCGCTCTGCATATTTTTTTCAACCCCGCCACCACCCCACCCCGGTTCCTGATGATGTCGCTCCGGCGCTACTCAAGTGGAAAGCCTAAACCACACCCCTACCCCTCACTCCAACCACCCCCGACAGCAGACCGCCCTCTTGCTTTTCCCCTTCTGGATCCGGGGTGGGAAATGGCTTTATACTCTCCTCTCTCTGTGCGTGTGGCTTTTCCAGGGATTTCCTCTCCAATTTTCCTTTCCGCCGTCCGAAACGCGGCCACTTTATTTTCCCGCCACCGACGCCCAGGCGCCGCGCCAGCCGACGTTAAATTGGTGAAATTGACGACGCCTTTTTTTTTTTCACTTTTGTATCACTGTTTTTCTTATACAAAAGAAACACAAAAAACCCCGCTCGGCAATTTATCGGGCGATAAATGTGCGGATTTCACCGACAAAAAAAATTTCAAGCGCGTCACAGTACATATCTATAGCACAGATAAGCCCTTCATTCAATAACGGACTTTATTTGGGGTGGGGTTGTCATCATCAACCTCTCCACTGGACGTCCAGAGCGCTCCTCATCCCCTTTTTTTTTCTTTTTTTTTTTTTCACATACAGAAAGGGAAAACCCTTTAATGGGGGAAAAACTGTCGGAGTACAATTGAAAGGGGGGTAATCAAGGACAACTTTTAAGTTACCGAATAAGAGGTCGCTTTTCCTTTAATGTTACCGTATAAAAGGGTAATTTAAATCAGCCGACGGGACTTTGGGACTTTGTGTAATACCTACGTCTTTCAACTGTCGTTCGGTCTTTCGCTATAGACCGGTTTCGGCCTATTTTCTAATATAGAAAATACCGGTCTATAGCTTCAACAACCTCTGGAACAACTACGACTGTAAAATATATTAACGATTTTGACGGGGATGAAAGATTGTCCAGAGTCTAGGGTGGGGGATTGCTGTGTATGTACGTGAACTGAGTGGTTGAAACACTCTCTATATATTTCGGTCTTTTAAACGGATAGACTGCTCATAAATGTTAGTACATGTTTAGGGGGTTGGCGGGGGGCGGGGGAGGGAAATGGATAAACTGTTCCTGAAGATGTACGAGACCCCCTGCCCGTCTTTATTCCTTATCCGGCGTTTTCAATTTTCGTATCACGTAGCCCGCGTAGAGTTAACCCTTGTGCGGGGTTGGGGGGGGTGGGTGGGTCGGATTTCTTGCCCTAGCTACATCTTCATCTTCATCTTCATCCCGGGTCGCCCCTACTACATACCCACCCCTTTCCTACCGCGACCAAACCCCGAGAGTTTCCAACCCCCAACTCCTCCACCCCTAAGCTCGCTACAGCATTCCTGGAAACTATGATTTACGCCCGGCCGTGTATCAAAGTTTATTCTCTGGCCCATGTGTGTGTGTGTGTGTGTATGTATCGCGGTTTTAAACCTCCCCCGTACATACATTTGTCCAATATCCTGTAGCTATGGGGGGGAGGCTTAAGTTGAAGGCCCCCCGTTCCACCCCCCCTAAACGCGGGGCTACATTTCCGTACATTACAGTAGTAGTAGTACAACGCATACATTCGTACAACACTATCGCCCCCCAATTCGTCGCAATTCGTATCATAAATGTCACACAGGTCCGGTTTCGGCCGTTCGCCGTCTTCAGTAGTCCAGCGAAGATTTCACTTCAGCCGCTTTATTATACACATCTATTCTGTCTGTATCGAAACTAGTTGTCATCCCTTAAGCCGTCTCGTGCTCATCCCCGGGTCTTTTATTCGGGGAACGAAGTCGAAAAATGGGAAAAATTCTGGATTGATTTCATTTCATTTCACGTCAGTCCAGCAGCTTCTCCCCGTATATCGTTCATACCTAAACACCGGTCCTCCTGAGACCACCCCCTATTGAGTAATGGGGTCGCAAAACTGACGGTATACAAAACCGTATTAAAACCTATATTTGGGGGTTGGGGGTTGGTTCGGTCATTCCAACATTCAGAGATTCCAGTCAAACAGTGCTTCCATATCATCCCCCTCCCTCCTCCTGGGGTATGTTTCTGACCAGATAATCAACCCCGACAGTCGCCTTTCCTCCTCATCCCCTAATTTCACCGTATTTCACTACAAGTTAGTATTAACAATTCTCTGTCCTTTCTTGGCCCGTGTTACTTATTTATTTACTACCCCCCCCGTCGGTCGGGGAATTCAGGAGGGTTGGAGAAGGGGGAGGAGAACCCTCCCAAGAGGTCGTAAATAAACGGAAAGTGACCGTCGTGTACCGTTCACGGGACGGAGGGTCGTAATGCACTCCAACTGTTCGTTCGGTCCCAGGTAATGCGCCGGACAGGTACAGCCGTCGGTACCTCGAAAGCATTCCTCCAAAATCGGGTACAGTACAGAGGGTGTTATACGTCCTCTATGTACCTGGGAGGAGTCACGTGACCTATCCCAGGGCCTGTCTTCCGAGTGTTATAGTCTCCAGAGGGTGTCATATGTTGTCCTGTATGTACCTGGAGGTCCTGGAGTACAGTGTTATATGTCCTGTATGTACCTGGAGGTCACGTGACCTGTCCCAGGTCCTGTCTTCCGAGTGTTATAGTCTCCAGAGGGTGTCATATGTTGTCCTGTATGTACCTGGAGTACAGTGTTGTATGTCCTGTATGTACCTGGAGGTCACGTGACTTATTCCAGGTCCTGTCTTCTGAGTGCTATAGCCTCCCCAGAGTGTTGTATGTCCTGTATGTACCTGGAGGTCACGTGACTTATTCCAGGTCCTGTCTTCTGAGTGCTATAGCCTCCAGAGTGTTGTATGTCCTGTATGTACCTGGAGGTCACGTGACTTATTCCAGGTCCTGTCTTCTGAGTGCTATAGCCTCCAGAGTGTTATATGTCCTGTATGTACCTGGAGGTCACGTGACTTATTCCAGGTCCTGTCTTCAGAGTGCTATAGCCTCCAGAGTGTTGTATGTCCTGTATGTACCTGGAGGTCACGTGACTTATTCCAGGTCCTGTCTTCCGAGTGCTATAGGCCCCCAGAGTGTTGTATGTCCTGTATGTACCTGAGGATCACGTGACTTATTCCAGGTCCTGTCTTCCGAGTGCTATAGGCCCCCCAGAGTGTTGTATGTCCTGTATGTACCTGGGAGGAGTCACGTGACCTGTCCCAGTGCTTTATTGAAATTTATGAGAAATATAAATTTCCAGTTTCCAAATTGCACCGTTCAGCCCCATCGAAGGGAAAAGTATGAGAAAAGTTTTGATAACTTGTACACTTACAGTGAGCTTTTTTTTGAAACAGAAATTAGTTTAAAAAGTGCGAAACTTTAGGCCCCGGATAGTTGTCAAAATTTGGTGGGGGGAGCGTAAACAATTTTATTTTATTTATATTTATTTTTATTAGAACGCGATATTGTAGTAATTGTTCTTGATTTGTAGACACTTTGTCGGGGGTGGGGTTAATTAAAAAAAATTTTTTTTGTCGGCTGGTGGCCCATAATTGGTTGGGAGGTTGGATTCGGCAAAAGGGGTGTCATTTCACGACTTCAGGCGACTAATTAACCCCTTTTTATTTCATTCCGGCTCTTATATAATTTTTTTTTTTTTGGGTGGGGGGTTTATCGATTTAACCGATTTTTCAGGAAAAAATTTCTATCGTTAAAAATCGAATTTGCTTTTGACGTCGGGAATCGAAACGAGTGGAATATTTTAATGTTTAGAACAATTTTCGAAAATCGAGACCGGAGAATGTTGGACAAACATTTTTTTTTTTTTTCTTTTGTTATCGTCCACAAATACAGCGATTTAAACGGACAGAAAATGTTTTCCACGAACAATAAGATAAAAACGGACGTCGTAATCGTTCCCCGATATTTCTTCGATATTTTCGAATGAATTGGTATCGATTGAAATTCTCAGTATCTTAGGGGATGGAGGAGAGGGGTGGGGGAGAGAACTGACTCTCTGAAATTCTGTCTGCAATATAGAATATATTGTCTAGAATTCTATATATTCTATAGAACGTTCCGTGGAGCTGTTCGGTACGATCTCCAGGTCTGGAATTTCCAGGAGTTGGGCACAATTAACCTCCTCCTCCTTCTTCTTCTTCTTCTTCTTCTCCGTCTTCTTCTTCTTCTTCTTCTTCTTCGGCTTTCCTACGGGAACTGGACGAAGAAGAAATACTTAAAGACGGGAGAAAAGACCGCACTGAGAATAGAAAAACTCTCCGTTGTCCGTTATTTGGGGGTTGTTGTTGGGGGGTGGTAATCGGAAAAAGCTTTTATAACGCCAAAACTGGAAAAATGCTCGAGGGGAGAAAAGCGAGACCGTTCGGCGGAAATAAGACTGAAGACGTATCGGAGGAAGTCGACCGGGGGTGGGAAAGAAAAAAGCTCTCCGCCATTATTTTTACGTTTTCCCGCGATTTTTCCTACAAACTTTTGTCTTTACAGGGCCTAAAAAAGCCCTACGGCACTTCAGGATCCGTATCAGTTCGATATTATGTATTACACAAAATTTGTGTATCGTTTTGTATTCGTGCTTTATCGGGTCGGCAACTATAATAATTGCGGTGTCTTCGGGGGTGTGCGCACCCTTATTATTTCGGGTACTCGCGACGAATAGTCGGTTGTAATAAACATTTAACAATACTCTGTATACAGGTTTGAAGGGTGTAAACGTGAATAACCCTCCTCCTCCCCCACCCCGCAATGACTTAGTTGCCAACCCCAATAGCGCTAGAGTTATTCCAAGGGGGCTTTGAGAAAAGGAAATTTTGTTCAAAGTGCCCGGCTACTTTAGGCCGGGTAGTTGTTGTCAAAAGTCGGCGACCCTTAGAGGGGAAAAGAGGTTTTTTTTATTTTCAACCCCAAACCGCCTTGAACAATGTTGAGGGGAACATTGCTTCTCGGGAGCGCACGACCACCGGGGGCTCAAATAGCCGCCAATAAACTCTAGGGGGGCCGGGGTAAATTGCCCTCACCCGAAAAGGTAGAAGAAGAAGAAGAAGCTTTAAGAAGAAGAAGAAGAGGTGGAGGGTGGAGGAGAAAACTCTTCTTGAAGAGTCAATTACCGGTGAAACAATTGGCGGAAAGACAAACTTTTAATTACCCCCACCGGCACCCCCCCCACCGCCACCCCTACCTAGCACAATCCCTAATACTCCAACCCTCTAAATAGCACCCCTTTCCCCCTTTCTCCTACAGCCCCTAGTCGATATGGGGGGGTATATAAAACCCGTTAACCAACCCTTTCTTATTAATACGATAATGAAGTAATCATATATCGGGTTGGCAACTAAGTAATTGAGGAATTCACCCCGGCGTTGTACAACATATTTTTAACGTAAGTCTTTGCACGGATAAGCCGTAGATGGTTTCGAATACAGTTAAAGGGTACGTTCACCTTCTCTGAAATGTCCCTTCAAAATGGCCTTTATTCGGGGTCAACGTCATCGACCTCCAAATAAACATGTTGTGTGACGTACCTAAAAATATGTTGCGGTGAATTCCGCAATTACTTAATTGCCTTAGTATTGTTCTCGTGGGGGAAACTTTTCGCTCTGTTAAGTTCGATCGGTTTTATTATCCGGAGGAATATATTAAAGAGGGGGGGGAGGAAAATTTTCCTGTAACGTTGAAAGGGGTTTTTTTAACCGTAAAAAGGTGAATATCGAGATCTATATCGGGGGTCCGTTCGATCGGTTTTCGACCCTTTGAAGGGGAAGATTCGAAGATAAGGCGTGGCTGGGTTGTGCAGGGGGTGGTGGCGGTGGCGGCGGTGGAGGAATACCGCGAGGGCATAATTCATAAGGCTTTGCCGCAGCCCCAAAGTGCCTTTGAAGTCTTCACAACTGGGCGATATGTAAAGTGTTACAACCCCTTTCCTAGGGGTTGGCTGGAGGGGTGGGGGGGTTCGGGGCCACATCTCACACACAACCCCTTCCCAGTCATCCCCAGTAACTCCCCCTTACTCCTCCCGTACACGTATTCATATTCATGCACCCTCCTCCCCTCGCTCTGATTCTGTGTCTTTGATACCCTCCCCTCTCTCTCTCTCCTCCCTCCTCTCTCCTCTCCCTCTCCATCTCTCCTTCTGTGGGGTACATTTTAAATTCACCCTGGACACACGCACATACAGCACGTCCTACGGCTAGAATTACATCCTGTGTACTGGACACGTAGGGGAGGGACACACGAAAATGACACCCCTGTACTTTATTGAACGATAATAAACCTTAATTTGAAAAATTTTGATAAGATACAACGGTGGGACATATATTAGTAAACTACTAAAAAAATATATATAGAAGAATATATATAGAAAGAGAGAGGGAGAGTGAAAAAAAAACCCTGGAAAATACAGAGTGGTCCAAAAAAATGTATCCACAGTTTAAAAGTCCACAACTTGAAAACTAATTGACTGAGCTGTCTCTAATTTTCGGTGAAAGTGTAGCTTAAAGTCCAACTTAAAGTTATATCAGACTGTAGGTGTTCGAAATTGTCACCCTTATTAAGATCCACAGACAGAAACGATGCCGCCCCCCAACTGCGCAGCAGTGTGTTCAGTCGGATATTTGCACACGCGGATTCTCGAAATTCGTACAATATTAATTTTTTCCTACTTAAAATACAATACAACCCTTGTATGGGGCCGTAGCCGGAACTGCGAACCCGAAAAATGAGGTGAATTAGTTTGAAAGTTACGGACTTTACAGCGCGGCGGATACCTGTTTTTTTGGACCACTCCGTATATTGACCGTCCGTTGACGTTAATAAAAAATTGATTGGGGCTAACAATGATCGATTGATTGAACTTCGATTTGTACAGCGCAATTGGTGACCGTTGACCCGGTAATTCTGTTTGTATTTTGTAATTTTTTCCCAATGTCTTTTTGTCGGAATTTCTGTATGGAAATTTCTCAATTCCGGGGGTAGTGTTTCAATTTTATCCGTTGAAAGGGTCCAGCGAGTATTTGCGTCAAGGGCCGCCCGTGTCAACTTGAGTATTAAGTTTAAAACCCCCCGGAGTATAAAATTGATAAAGTTTAAAATTGCGGGCCGCCTATTTATATATATATATATAATTAAGTAGAAAGCTCTGTGTGACGTCATCCCGTCGCTGTTTACCCCCTCGGTCGGTGTTTTTCCACGCTCGTTGGGAAAACTCTCTTTTCTCGCGCAACTTTCCCTCTCTTGTCGTGTCCTTCGCGACGATCCTTTTTAATCCTCGGTTGTCCTCAGAATTTAAAAAAAAAATAAAAATACGAATAGAACCCTGCGATTGTTATATACGAGTCATGAAAGGGTACGGAAAAACGGAGTTTAAAAATACCCCAAAGATTATTATTTCCCTGTCAGTTAGGGTGTTTTTTTGTGGGAAAACTTTAATACATTTTATACGTTTCGCACCCCTCCCCCGCCCGTTTAAGGCCGCGCCCCGTCTAATTTAAGGGATGAATTCCGTTATCGAGGAGACCTCTGTTTTTTTGTCTCGTACTATTCCAAGTAAGGGTTTTTAGGCGGCCGAATATATTTCGAAATTTCCGAGTTTCAAAACTGTATTTCCCTATTTAATGAGTAATTTTCCGCGGGGTGTCGAATAGAGTTAGAGGGTGGGAGTAGGTGTTTCGGCCTGTGGAGAGACTGGAACAAAAACGGTATTCCAATTATAATAAGAAAAAGGGGTCGTGAAACGAATCAGTGCGTGAAAAGTGCAATGCACTTGGCGGCCGGCGGCCGGATGGAACACGGACAAGAAGTATTTTCTTTGCGGACGATTTCTTCTTCTTCTTCTTCTTCTGCTTCTTCTTTTTTTTCTTTTTCTCATTCTTTTCGAAACAGGAAATTGAAAATAGGCCTAGTCTGTGAGCCCGGCTTTCTATATCTATGTCCTCTTTCGTTAACGGTACTCCACCTTCTCCTCCTTCTCCTCCTTCTCCTCCTTCTCCTCCTTTCTCCTTCTCCTTCTCCTCCTTCTCCTCCTTCTCCTCCTTCTCCTCCACCTCCTTCTCCTTCACCTCCTCCTTCTCCTGCTCTTCCTCTGTCGTCCTGGATTATAAAATTTTCAGCGCACTTCTCCCTCTGTCTCTCTCTTTCTCTCCTTCTCCTCCTTCTCCTCCTCCTCCTCCTTCTCCTTCACCTCCTCCTTCTCCTGCTCTTCCTCTGTCGTCCTGGATTATAAAATTTTCAGCGCACTTCTCCCTCTGTCTCTCTCTTTCTCTCTTTCTCTTCTTCTTTCTATACCTCTCTCCTTCTTCCTCTTGTTCTCCTCTTCTCTCCTCCTTCTCCTCCTTCTCCTTCTCCTCCACCTCCTTCTCCTTCACCTCCTCCTTCTCCTGCTCTTCCTCTGTCGTCCTGGATTATAAAATTTTCAGCGCACTTCTCCCTCTGTCTCTCTCTTTCTCTCTCCTTCTCTCTTTCTCTCCTTCTCCTCCTTCTCCCCTCCTCTTCTCCTCACCTCCTTCTCCCTCTGCTCTTCCTCTGTCGTCCTGGATTATAAAATTTTCAGCGCACTTCTCCCTCTGTCTCTCTCTCTCTTCTCCTCTCCTTCTCCTCCTTCTCCTTCCTTCTCCTTCCTCCTCTCCTTCTCCCTCTCTTCTCCTTCCCTCCTCCTTCTCCTCCTCCTCTCCTTCTCTGTCCTCCTCTTCCTCTTCTCCTGATTATAAAATTCTCCTTCTCTCTCTCCTCCTCTCTTCTCCTTCTTCTCCCTCTCCTCTCTTCTCTCCTCCTCTTCTCCTTCTCTCCTTCTCCTCTTCTCTCCTCCCTCCTTCTCCTCCACCTTCCTCCACCTCCTTCTCCTGCTCTTCCTCTGTCGTCCTGGATTATAAAATTTTCAGCGCACTTCTCCCTCTGTCTCTCTCTCCTCCTTTCTCCTCCTCCTCCTTCTCCTCCTTCTCTTCCTTCTCCTCCTCCCTCCTCCTTCTCCACCTTCCTTCTCCTCCCTCCTTCTCCTGCTCTTCCTCTGTCGTCCTGGATCTATGGTCGTCCTGGATTATAAGCACATCTCCCTCTCTCTCTCTCTCTCTCCCCTTCTTCTTCTTCTTCTCCTTCTTTTCAGGCCGCAACTGGCCGTCTCGTGGCCTAAATTGTGGCGGTCGTTTTCATCGAAAGCCCGTTATTAGTGGGTCCTGTGGGGAGTCATGGGAGGGCCCCCCCCTCCCTTCACCTGGTTCCATCCGCGCAAGAGGTCGATGACCCCCGCCCGCCCGCCCCCTCTTAACCAACAACGTCACCGTCACCATTCTTGCACACTCTGCTACCGTACAACACGAAACTCCCAAACCAGTTTTCATTCTCTCTCCCTCGTATACCCCCCTACACAGAGAGAACACTGTGCGTCAATTTCCAAAAATTTATAAAAATTTTTATCGAATTTTTCGTACAGAAACAGCGGAAACAATTGTAAAAACAAACACTATAATACTGTAAAAATACTGTTCGTAGATGTTGCCACTGATGACGGCGAGAAAACGTAAAGAAACAATAATAATTCGTTTTATTTTCAGCCACAATTACAACCCTTATAATTACATCCGGTGACAGAGCGTTTTCTTCGCTTTCAGCGTATTTACGTTTGTGTAATATTAAATAATGTATTGTTCCAATTGAGTGAAATAGAAAATAGCTGTGTTCCCGTTCTTCAAATTGTGATTTAACATCACCCCCCCCCCTTAGCCCCGTCATTAATGCCGATATATTTTCCCCGATTTTTCCTAGAAATCTAGATATGTTATCGGCCGAACGAGTGATTACCGTTAGGGTGTGAAAAACCGGCCGGGAAATGTGTTTTCCCGTGAAAACCTCCGCCCCGCCCACCCCGGTCAGATTTGTTTGTCCGCCACAAATAGGTGGAGGATAAACGCTCTCGGGCCCTTGTTGTATTTATTACATCGATCAGAGTTACGGTGGTTGACTGTAACCGTGGATAGAATATCGGGGCGGTCTATAGTCTACCCCTATTCGTCATCCCCTTCGGTGTAAAAACGGGTACTTTATATAAGGTGAGAAGGGGTTGCGATATAATGCATATTTCATTCTACCTCCTCGCTTTTCGGGAAAATCCTATTTATTTTTCACCCCCTCCCCTCCCCGACAAATAACTGTCGATTTGTAAGCCTGAATAAAACATTATTGGGAATTCGCTTCGCCCGAAACGGGGGGGGGGAGGTGAGAATCAAAAGCCCGCTATTGAATTAGATTTGTGTTTTTCCTCTCGTTGGGAAATTTGAGAGATAGAAAAGAAATTGACCGAGTATCGTCGTATGAGGAAAAACGTTTTTCAACATTACATTTAAATTTTCGTAATAGAAAAAAAAACTTTAAATAAAACAGTCGATTTCGTGCGTTTCTATCTCCTCTCGCCGTCTTCAGTAGCGGTCTTAGTCACTTTTGGGCACTTTGGGATTTTTTTTTCTTTTCTGGCATCGATATACTGCACTTTTGCATCATTTACGATGACATTTCGTGTTATCTTATATTATGAAAATTGAACAATTTTTCTGTATTTAAACCTTTCAAATCTTAGTCTTAGGGTTGGCAATTAAATAATTGCGGATTTGTATTCTTATCTTCGGGTGCACCCCTATTAATGTGTCGCGCATTTTTCTAATGGAATTAAACATTTCTCAGAATATACACTCTATTATAGGTTTGAAGATGTAAACGTGCGTAAAAAAAAAAACCACCCCCAGCAATGACTTAGCCGCCTACCCTATAGATTCTAAAGGGATGCGCTGACCACACAACGGAACTTTGTATATTACGTTGGGGGGGGGGGGAGAGTAAATATTAATTCGCGGCTCGAATAATATTAACGGTGTTGTGTGGGGGTTGGGAGAGAGGAATAACGAATTTCTGCACCCCTATCGCCCGATATAATAATTGAAAACAAATATACCATTTAGGGGATGGTACGCGGGGTTGGTTGGTTGGGGGTAGGACAAGTAGGTAGGTATGTAGTGTAGGTATAAGTGAAAGGGGTTGTGTGTGAGTGTTGAGGGGTGCGGCTCCTCCTCCCCTATATACATATATATATATATGCATGCCGCATCAGGTATTTACATTGTGCAAATTCTGTTTACCCCCCACCCCCACCCCCCCACCACCCCCTCGGGGAGGACCAAATGTAAATTAGAACCCTGATTGGGTGTTTACTCTGGCTGAAGTTGTCGACTTGCGCTTCCCTTCCCCTCCCCTTTCCTTCCCCTTTCCTACCCCTTTCTCTCCCTCCCTTATCCCGCTTCATTCTTTCATTCTTACCCAATTTTCTTTTCTGAAATACCCGACGAAAATTCACTATATTACAATTTCTCCTCCCTCCCCCACCCCTTTACGCGTTTACTTTACATTTCTATTCTTATATATTTAACCAGCACTGTCCAAAATGGTAAAGTTGAAGTCCCGTGATGAAATTTTTGTAATTTTCGCACAACATTATGTGTACCCCAAAAGTAAATCGACAATTTGATAAAATGTATTTCGGTCCTGAATCGGTGAATATATAGTAGATTAATTACATTAAAAGTTCTGTTTTTTTAGCGAAATAAAATGAATTACTTTTTGGTACCCCCATCAATATTGTTATCGGTATTTTTCGGCCGTTCGCCGTCTTCAGTAGCCGGGTGAGTCACTGCCCGATACTGACAAATACCACAGTGACAGTGACAGTGACAGTGGGCAGTGAGGATGGCCGAAAAAAATCCAGAGCGCCGACACCGCTACTGAAGACGGCGAGCGGCCGAAACCGGTCTAGCAAAAAAAAGACCCCAAACCGGCGAGACGTACACCTACGGCATTCCAACCCCTGGCAGACCACAAAACGGGTATATTAAAGTAACTAACTTTATATTTTGACCCCCGATGCATTGCGCTTTCGACTTTTTTTTAACTTATCTATTGTCGCTTAACCGTTTAGGACTTGATTTTTCCGAGGCCCCGAACCGGCCGATACAAACCCCCGTGCGGGAGGGGAGTCGAAAGACAAAAGGGTTAGTAGAAGGGATGGAAGGGGATGGGGAAAAAGCGGCGTTTGTGGCGAGAACGGAGGGTGGCCAACTCCCCCCCAAAAAAAATATATATATACTGGCAACCTGTTGTTTGTGCCGGTCTGGACCGGGATTAAGTGTCATCCCTCCCTACCTCCCTTTTTCCCCTAAGTGGACTCTCCCTTAATCCCACCACCACCACCACAACCACCACCGAAAGGTCGCCCAACAAAATATATATACCCCTTTTTAGTTCCCTCTTAAATTCTCCCCCCGCAACGAAAGACCAATTGGAGGAACGGGGCACTACCCCTCGCCCTATATTAAAACCCTTTGCACCCGAAGTTTTTTTTTTTTTTTTTCAATTCATATTAAACAGCAACTCCGCACATAATATTATCGTTTGTCCCTTTTATCGAGGGAATCAATCGATGTGTCCGTAAAGTATAATAAAAAAAAAAATTCTAAGGGTTCTTTTATATATCGTCGGAAATTGGTCATTTTCAGTCGAATTTTCCCTGTATTTTCTACATTTTCTCCCGTATCACTTTCGCATCCCTTCGATATCACTTTCAATTCTCGTCGTACAACAGGAAATATATCACTTAGCTCATTTAATATTGTCCGCGTTATCACCGGCTAAGAGCGCCCTATAATTATTTTACATTATTTCGGCTATAAACTATAAAATTTTCTAATTCTTCGCTACCACCGTCTCGATATCGCTATAATTTTGCACGCACGCGGCGAGCCGCCACCGCCTCATTAGTCGCCGAAAATAAATCCTATAAATAGTTTCTGCCCTTACGTCAAATCCGGCCTCAGCGCCGTAGGCCCTTCCGGTGCGGTGCCGTAAGGGTTGGTTTGACGACGTCCTATATCGTATTCAATCCAATTTTTCGGGCCAATACAGCCTGCAATTTCAGACATACAGATACATTTCGTACAATTTATTATTGACCCCGTGAATGCCTACGCAATTGGGGGTGAAATGAATGGGGCGGAGATTGTTGAAATAAAAAACAGTGATAAGAAGCAGGAGGAGGAGGAGGAGGAGGAAGTACTGATAAGATGGAAAATTCCTCTGCGTCGGAAAACAGGAAAAACAACTTTTATACTCATTGTGTTTCGCCACGTTGTTGTTGTTGTTGTTGTTGTTGTTGCAACAAACAATCAACAGCCGGCCGTTGTGTTGCGTCAGAATCTCTGGAAAATTCTGGAAATTTCCAGAATTTTCTTCAGTTTTCCTGTCCCCCCCCCTTCGGTTCTTTGTCTCGGTTTTTTTTTTTTTTTTTTTTTTATAAAACGTCTCCGATGCATATTCATCCGGCGACGGCAACCGGGAAGAATATTCAATAAATTCGTTTCAATTGAATCTCCATTCGGAGACGGGGTCGGTACAGAAATTACGGGGGGTGAATTTTAATGTCTGGAATTTTTAAGTCCGCCCCTTTTTGTACACTGTCCCCTGTCGTCGTCATCATCATCACTAGGTTTCGATCTATAAATGCGTTTCGGCTTTTCGCCATCGTCTGTTGATGATTTTTTACCATCGACCGAAAAAATTGCTAGACCGCCGGGCGGGGTTTCGGCCGCTCGCCGTCTTCAGTAGCGCCACTTCGGATGTTTTTTCGGGCGTCCCCACTGTGCCGTGGTGTTCGTCAGCATCGAGCTACCGCCGGTGACTCGCGCCGCTACTGAAGACGTGGCGAACGGCCGAAAAATCCCCGGCCTAGCTGAAGACCGACGAACCGGCTTGAAGGTTTAATTAATAATAATAATATTAGGGGGTAACCCCTAAGAAAGTCATAGACATTCTGACTTTGTAATCCGTTTTATTTCGCTAAAGAGAAACTTTAATTATTAATCTACTATAATCTCTTTAAAATCGAAAAATACATCGAGTACACCCCAATATAAATCAACCCTAAAGTTTTACAATAAAAAATGACTTCCGTGCGTTTCTATCTCCTGTCTCGCCGGTTGGGGATTTTTTTTGTGCTAGACCGGTTTCGGCCGCTCGCCATCTTCAGTAGCGGTGTCAGTCACCTGGATATTGTCCCCCTGCCCACCGTGCCACTTGTACCTGTGCCGTATTTCTGAGTATCTGAGTCCGGCAGTGACTCGAACCGCTACTGAAGACGTGGCGGACGGCCGAAAAATCCCGGTCTAGGGGTGGGGTGGGGGCGGGCGATTTTGATTCAATTCAATACTACCTTCGCAATCATCGATATTCCTTCGTTTTCATCACTGCCCACTGTCGCTATCACTCGTACTGTGACTGACGCAGCGCTACTGAAGACGGCGACCAGACCTACGAAATCTCTTTTATAAAATTTTTTTTTTCCCCCCGAACCGTTTTCTCCGTTTTTCATCGTCGGTTCGTTGATAAAAACGTCATAGGGGGGTAGTGAAACGTGATGAAAAAAAAGGGAGATGATTAACAAAAAAAAAAAAAAAGTGAATTTTAGGAGGATATACAACCCCGTATCTGAAACGGGCACGGGGACTTATTATTGAACCACCCCACCCCCACCCCAAATACTTTTTCTTAACTTTTTTTCCTAACGAAATAATGTAATTGGGGAGTATCGTATATTCCGGGGGGTTGTTCCCGTATAACAATGGCGGTGGGGTTGGTACCACCCCCCCAACCCCCGCCACATTAGTCTGCAACTGACTAACTGACTGAGTGGCTGGTTGACGTGTTGGGGGCCCTATAATATACAACCGACTGGAGAACTGGAGAATTTCCAGTACTGACTGGAGTGGCGGCGGGGGTGGGGGGGGTTGTCCGTGTGTTGGTATACCGGGCGGATTCAATTACCAATTATTGCTTCGAGGGCGTTCTCCCTCTCTATCCCTCCATCCCTCTCTCTATCTCTAGGGCCGTCTCCGTTCGCTTGATAATTACTAGACGACCCCCCACCCCAACCCTCCAACCCCTGATGAAGCGAACTATATACACACACACAGAGTACTTCCTCCTTCCTCCTCCTCCTCAACGCTGAGTAGTTTATTACATAACAACGTGTCTGTGAAGACGCCCTCCCTCCCCCACCCCTACTGCTATGCGTTACAGGCTCAAGTAACGAGGCCGAATTTGAAATTCTCCCAGGGCGCTATTACTATTACACACTTACTGATTAACAACCCCCCCCCTAAGGAGAGGGTATACGAGGTATGTTATTTATTTATCTATTTTCTAATCCTCCCCCCCGACGTTTTTTCCAATCCTCGAAGCGCTACGAAAATTTAATTTTTTTCCCCGTCATCTCGTTTCGACGCCCCTTTTTTTCATCCCCTCGATTGGTGGTAGCAGCTTCCGGTTTGTGCCTTTTTTTCAAAAGCGCTTTCCGGAAGATTGTTTTCGCGCAACTTGCGCCCATAACTAGCGGGCAATTTTCCCTTATCGACCGTTCTTCAACCCTTGGGCGAGAAATGGTCAATTTTTGTTTTCGTCCCTTTTTCGCCGTCTCGGCGAGCCCTTCGTCCGACAGCATTGATTTTGTACCGCCGATAGACGACGCGGATTTACGCCCCAGCGTCGACAATTCGATGAGTTTCGAATTTCGCGCTCAATTTTCGATTTTCAGACGAAATTTCGACACGGATCCAATTTTTCGGAACCGAAAAAAACGCCGAAAAACCGAAATTGTCGGCATAACTGATAGATACGAACACGAGGCTACAAAAAAAAAAACAACCCTTAGATTGAATATACTTATTTAGGGGAAATTTAAAATTCCCGATAATTTTTTAAAAATTCCCAACTCGTCGTCGACTCTGGCAACTAAGTAATTGCGGCCGTACAACAAGTGGCTTTGTACATATTTTTAAGTGCATTCAAAGTACATCTTTTCACGGATGAAATTCTTCGATACGTCATTATTGGGGTCGTTTCTTTGGGGAAAAAAAATTCGCGAAATTCCGGTCGGGGAATTTTTCTTTCCACAGAAGCCGTTATCGAATAAAGGGAGATAACGTTGGGAAACGTCGCCCGGTCGCGATATTTGCAATTTTCATCCCCTTTTCGCGACAAGAGATAGCGGATCTGGTTTCGAGGGAAGAAAAACATTTATCTGCGGCCGGTCGTTTTCTCGAGAAGATGATTTTCCGACGACTACTGATGACAGTCGATCAACGGTAAATAGGGTGGGGCTGTATTTCGTCGTAGGGGTTGTCGTTGGTAGTAACACCACACCCCCACCCCCAAACCCCGGCTGCGGTAAGCGGCTTATTGCTTCGGCGTGTAGGGCTGAAAATTGTGCCCTTTTCCGGGGACCTTTAATGCAGGGCCAACTCCATTTGCACACCTGTCACACGCAAGTGTGCTCCTTTCATTAAAAAAAAAAAAGAAAAATGAAAATGTCCCGTTAATATAAATTTTCAACTTCCCGAACAGCCTTGTACTCAACTTGAAAACGCCTTTTCACCTTGATATACTTCAACTTACACAAAGAGATAGTATATATATATATATATATATAAATAGATAATATATATATATATTTGTATATAAATATACGGTATATATAATATATTATTAGAGAGATCAGAGAGATGGGGAGAGAGATGAGAGAGAGAGATGGAGAGAGAGAGAGAGATAGAGATAGAGATATATATATATATATAGAGAGAGAGAAGTCAGTTTCATTTCGCCCGATATCGAGATAAATCCGTCGCGCTCAAATTGGATACATTACGGATATAGCGAGAAATACGGTTTCCGGTATTCTGCCATATATATGGCTTAATTAATACATTATCTATGACAATTCGCCCATTATCCTCGGATTCGTATTGTTATTTGGGTAATTAGGCTTGTAATATTACGGCCCGAATCGGACCTCAATACGGTAATTGGGTAATTCGGATCAACGTGCTGGAACAATCGATTCATCAATTCCTGGAATTACCGGGGGTAGGGGTAGGATTTCCAGCCGTTTATCTCATTCAATACAGTCGATATTACAATGGAATTTTTATTGATAAAATGTCCTTCCCAGAAGCTGTAGAAACGAAATTTTCATGTCACTAAAATGACGATAATATTGTTATCGTCAGTGACAATCAGTGAGGCCGTTCGGAAATGAAAATTATTAACGCGGGGATTAAATAAAAAGTGGCGATAAAAGGGATGCTGTTAAGCGATCTGATTTCACGAAAAATGTTCAACGAACGTCGAATGCAGATTCTCTTCGTTAAAAAAAAAATCCCGGAATTATTGTCCGAATTTCAACGAAAGTCGTGATTTCATCTTTTCCATGTTGAAAATATCAGAACGGCCCGAATCTAAATGTCGAGATAGTCACGAATTTCTTGCTCCAGTGATATAAAATGTTAGTAAATGGACAGCCGCTATGACTGAAATTGTATCTAGACAGAAATAAGGGATGAATTTCTGTGAAGGGTTAAGAAGAGAATCCAACCGACCCCCCATCCGGTTATCAATACGTCGGGAACCCGGCTGTGACGTCACTTCCGGCGAAAAGTCGACCCAATACAGGTTTTCCCCGTACAAAATCCCCGACAGGGGTGGAGGCGCGTACGACAGTTGGCAGCCCTCTATAACGGCCAATAAGAGATCTGCCGACCTGGAAAGACGTCTATAGAAAGGGGTTGGAGGGAGGGAGAGGAGGATATCGCTCTCGCGCCAATAGGAGGGTGAAAGGGGGTGAACGGGGGAAGGGAGGGAAAAAGCGGAAAAGCGATCCAAGCTCTGGTGGGGTGAACACTAAACGTAGATTGATGATAGTGGGGGGTGGGAGGGCTGAAGAAGCTGGGGGTAGTAAAGTGACGTACCCCATTCATGGCGGCCGCCCCTCCGCTCCCAGTTATCGATATTATCATCCCTTTCCCTTTTTCCCTTTCCACCCCAACCCGTCTACCATTACCTATATACCTTTATGTACATTTCCTCCAGGGAGGGGTGGGACTCAACCCCGACAGGAAGGGACGTTTTTTTCTATAGTAACGACGTTCTGTGGACATTTTGACGTCATCTCCCCACCCCCACCCACCCCGTTTTGCAGTTAAGTTCTCTGCCGCGAGCCTTAAAAGTCCAGCAGATTTTTTTTATGTATTCCAGCCGATTACACGTTACATTTTCATTGCAAGATTTTATGTTTATTACGCTGGAATTCCGTTTCCTTTTAGGTGTATCTGGATAAAGAATAGTTAACGAACGATAGTGATAAATCGGGATGCGGACAGTTCCTTAAGGACTATCCGTGACTTGAAAATTGGAACGGAAAATGTAAACCCCCTCCCCAAAGTACCGGACTTCGTTTTCAATACGGTCTTGGAGGGTAAAAAACGACTTTTTTTTTACACACTTTTACAGGGCGTGCTCTCGCCGATAGAAAAGTGTCACGTACCGGCGGTCCCTAAGGGTAGTTCACCGAACCGTTCTCGGGCCTAAATGGTAATCGGTCGTTTAGGCCCATCATGTGCTGGGTGAAGAAGAAGAGTTTGGGGCCCCCCCCCCACTCCTGGACTCCCGGAGGAGGAGGAGGAGGAGGAGGAGGAGGAGGAGGAGGAGGAGGAGGAGGAGGAGGAGGAGGAGGAGGAGGAGGAGGAGGGCGCCCGCGTGACTCTTCATTTTTATAGACCGGTATCACGAAAACCGGGGTTGGTGGGGGTTGGGGTGGTATACGATTGGAGACGTATATGGTATATGGGGGGAGGACGAGAGGCGAAAACAAAGGAAAACGGTAGGGAGGGGTAAGAATGGTAAGTGTGCCAATATCGATAAAGACGTATAGACCTATAGACCCCGGTAACTACCAGATAACTGCCGGTAATTGAGGACTATAGTGTTATTACAGAAAACGGTAACTTTCGGGGGGTGGGTGGCCGTATTTGGGGGGTGGAAGATTACGGAGAATCCTCCATTTTCTTATAATTTCCTCGATTTAAAATTTCTATCCACGATTTGTCCGATACTTATTTATGCTGTATATTCGGACGGAAATAATGTATTTGTAATTTTTCACACGGAGGTGAGGAGGAATCCTCTAGACCTCAAGCTCGGATATATATATATATATATATATATATATATATATATATATATATATATATTGGGAAACCTGTAAGGGTTCAAAAGCGACCAGAGAGACTGGTTTCTGGTAGGAGGGGGAGGTGGCCTTTAGATTCTAAATACAAAGTAGAAAGTTTTACAAAGAAAAATCCCTCATCCCCGTATCGGAGAATGTCCCTTCTAACCCCTGTTAGGTGGGGTGAAGGTGGGGGGGTTTTTCAAAGGTCAGATACTTAAATGGTAACGGGGCAACAAGTTCGACGCCCTTTTACCATTTTCCTAACCATTCCCCAACCCACCCCCAGTATTAAATCAAAAATTTGCGAATTTCGACCTCATCTTCACTACCCTATTTCTATCGTTGGACTCAATCCTGAAAATCTTGAAAATTTCTAAATTTTTTTTTTTTTTTTTTTTTGACTCAAAGATCTCGGAGCTTTGAAACTCAAAACTGGCCATCCCTTTTATATATATATCTTAGTAATTTCACCCTATTTTCCGATTCGATGTCCGACGCCGTGCGTCTCTAGAGGGTAACATCGACGTCACGTAAAGTCCCGCGAAAGTTGATAATTCGCCGTAATCAGTGATAGATTTCAACGTCAAAACGGGGTGGGAAAAGAAGGGGTTAATTGATAATTATGGGCTTTCCCTCCCTCCCTCCCTCCCCCCCACCCCCCTGTCATCTGCCCCCCTCTATTTTCGATGTTCGAACGACGGGGAATACTCGGAAATTGTACGAAACGTCAATTTGCGGAAAACACTCTAGTGACGATGACCCTCGATCACTATATTATATATATATATATATATAGTGGACCGCAACCCCTCAAATACAGCACATACCGCCGCCGCCCTATATTATTAACCGTCTCCTGAAATCGATGATCCAAAATACACCCCCAACTCATCGACATTTTCATCACTCGATTCGTTCCATTCGGGTTCTATTGCTAGTTATAATAGTGCAGTTAGGATAATAGCGCACTACTGAAGACGGCGGGAAGCCGTGAATAGTTCGAGATTGTCGTTGTTGGACAATTTTTTAAAAAATTTATGAAAATTCGTCGGCCACAGTCCGTTTGAAAATCTTCACACGGGGTTTTCGAGAAAATTTTCTACAATAAATTGTTATAAAATAAATGAAATAGATCTGAATGCACTTGTCTAATAACGGAGGCGGGGACCATCTGTGGACTTACTCTCTATTCCAACCCTTACGACAACCCCACCCCACCCACCGAAAAGCACCCTTCTTCCAATACTCCTTTCGATTCCAAACTCGTGGATTGAATTTCGAATTGATCGCATTCAAACACCCCCACCCCCACCCCTACCCTTATCTTCCCCTTTCCCTATTCTTCCCTGTTCCTTCCCTCCCACCCCCCTTTTTTCGATAGAATCGATTCTTTTCCCTCCATCTCACCCCCACCCCTGACCGTACAACACTTTAGTTAGCGAAAACGAATAAGTCCCGTAATAATATATTTTTTATCGACGTTTTACCCTAAAATCGTTTGACCCGTCTGATAACAGGACAGGTTTTTATCCTAGGAAACCGTTTTATACCAAAAACCCTATTATTATTTATTGCGGAATTGCGCTAAAATAATTCGACAGTATCGATTTTTAATCGCCCCGGACAGGCGTCGGTGTGAGGGTTGAAATACGCGGGAACGTATTTGAGGGGTAGTAAAGGGCGGATAATAAAATGGGAAATATTTAAAGAAGCGGGAAACGAGAGGAGGGTTGTATAGTCTACTCTAGTCTACTCGTTGTGGGTGGGGGGCTCGTCTAACGAGCAGGATAAGAAGGGCAGATCTAACGAGCGCACAACATCCCCGTTCGCCCCCATTCAGCCTTTCTCCCCTGAACACTTTCTTCCCACACTTAGCCAAAAACAGTATTTATTTATAGTATTTTCAGAAACGGAAAATATAGGGCAGAAGGCGCAGCGGTTAGGGTCTAAAATCAGCTAAATAAACCCCCCGGTTTTTATTTTCCAAAAAAACCGAGCTCCTTTCCCTAAGAGATAATTCACTGATAAACCGGAATTTCCACAACCGGAATTTCAAATTCAAAACGGCGTCCCTAAAAGACGATCCTCGCTCAATCGAAAATACTTTTTTTCACCTCCGAAATTCCTTCGAAATAATTCCTTCAAAAACCACCCCGAAAATCCCCCTTTTTTTTCCGCCTCAAAAATCGGTTCGGAACTGCGCGCGAAAACACCCTTTTCACTTTTTCCGATTTTTCACGACACCAAATTTGGGGGTTCAAACTGACTTCTTGAAAAGCAAGAAATGTTCATATAAATGTCAGACCGGATAAAAAAATATTTTCGATCAATTTCTTTAGTAATTATATATATATATATATATATATATATATATATATATATATATATATATCTCTCTCTCTCTCTCTCTCTCTCTCTCTCTCTCTCTCTCTCTCTCTCTCTCTCTCTCTCTCTCTCTCTCTCTCTCTCTCTCTCTCTCTCTCTCTCTCTCCTCTCTCTCTCTCTCTCTCTCTCTCTCTCTCTCTCTCTCTCTCTCTCTCTCTCTCTCTCTCTCTCTCTCTCTCTCTCTCTCTCTCTCTCTCTCTCTCTCTCTCTCTCTCTCTCTCTCTCTCTCTCTCTCTCTCTCTCTCTCTATCTTTCTCTCTCTCTCTCTCTCTCTCTCTCTCTCTCTCTCTCTCTCTCTCTCTCTCTCTCTCTCTCTCTCTCTCTCTCTCTCTCTCTCTCTCTCTCTCTCTCTCTCTCTCTCCTCTCTCTCTCTCTGTATATTCTTTTGAAATTAGTCTGGGATCAATTTCGAATAGCAATTATACATATATATAATCTCCAAATCGGGGCGTAGTCGAACGTGATGAAGCGATTCGACGCGGAATGACGATGATGGGGTCACATTTTGGGGGGTGGTTGGGGCATGGGGGGCTGGTCGGACCGTCGTTATGGCTTCCTCCCATTGTGGCCTTTCGGTTGGGGGTGGCGGTTAGGGTGAGCCAACCACTCTAATTTGCATTCAGAGGTAGCGGCGTTAGTGGAGGGAGGGTGGGGGCTGCTAACCTTCCTACCACCCCCGCGCCATCGAATTTCGTATTAAAGTTGAGTGGTTATTGGGGGTGCCCCGCTGCACTACAAAGCCCCGAGGACCTAGCCGCGGGGCTTTCACCGCAAACTTCACAAAGTGCCCGTCCCCCCGCCCCCACTCAGACAACGCTCCGTGTCTTAAATTGGTTATCGCTATTTTGGCGGGGTTGCGGGGGCGGCCCACTATTGCGTCTGTAATAATAGTTGGCCCTTCGTTAACCCCCGGACATCGATTTGGGCGTTTACCACAGTCCTCAGAGTCCCGAATCCTCGTCCAACCCTCTTTGTCGGTCTAAAAACCGCATTTTGGGCCTAGAATTCCCGTGTTTTGGGCCGATTTTGCGCCTGAAACCCTGTTTTGAGCCGATTTCGCACCTAAGAACCGCTTTTTGAACCGATTTTGCGCCCAAAATCCGCATTTTGGGCCAAATTTGCCCTAAAACTCTCTAATTTTGGGCCAAAAACCGGCCTATAAATTGCTATTTTGGGCCGATTTTTCGTCCTATAACCCCTTTTTTTCGGCCTCAGAGAACCGCATTTTTGGGGTCGATTTTGGACCCAAAACCCCGTTTTAGGGCCAAGAAACTGCATTTTGTGCCAAAAACGGCATTTTTGGTCGATTTTGCGCCTAAAACCCAGTTTTTGAGCCGATTTTCGCCTAAAACCAATTTTTGGGCCAAGAATCCGGCCTATAAATCACATTTGGGCCGATTTTTCGCCAAAAACCCCTTTTTGGCCTAAAAGCCGGATTTTTGGGTCGATTTTGGGCCTAAAACCCCAATTTTGGGCCAAAAACCGCTTTTGGAGCCGGATTTGTGCTTTAAAATCTAATTTTTGGGCCCAAAACCTTGGCCGGGATTGTGGAGGGGTTAAATTGTAGTTGAAAATTGTATTAATTGAGGGGGATGGTGGAATGAAAAAAAAATTACTCCCGGCCTACAACCCTAGCACCTCCAGTAGCCTTGGACAGCGATGACTTCTTATTCGGTGGGGGTGGGGGGGCGCCTCACCGAGGAGATCACTAAATCACTGTTTTATCTCGGGCGCCAACCCCCACAACCACCACCACCACCACCTTGGAATATATCTAGCGCCACCCCATCCCGCGGGGTAACACACAACCCCCCCCCCACCGGTCACACAACTCGTGTGATCTACTGCAGACTTATGCCGGGCGGAGACTGCGCTACGGCAGATAAGAAGGGGGTGGGGGGAGGGAGGAGAGATCTCGAACATACGACCGGGAAGGGGTAAAACTGGTGAAAATGTAGCCACCACCCGCTGTCAACCTGTATATAAGGTACGGTGGGGTGGGGGTAAAGAGAAACGGGGCGGGGGTTAGTTTGCTTACTGCTTTATACGGGGTCGCAGTGTGAAAAGAAAAACGTGAAAACCCGCACCAAAGGGGGATGATGAGGAGAGAATATCGATGTTGTTTTCTCGAGAATGAAGAAGGGGTGTAATATAACCCCTTATATCTGCCTAATAACAATCAGTCTCGGCTTTGATGGGGCCGCCCCCATGGTGGGGGGTGGAAATACCCCTCGAGAAGAAGGGGGGAAAACTTCAGAAAAAAAGCAGTTGTCGCCCCCGATAACGATTCTTATCATTAGTTTGTATTGTTGTTGAAACAAATATTGTTCTATCGCTCCCGCGTTATCTCGGTGGGGGGAGGGGGTATTTTCAACGTTTTTCCTAAAACACTATATAATATTTCAAATAATATATATACAAAGTGCAAAAGCGGTATTAATACGGTTTTAAACAATTTTCAGTGCATCGTTAATGCGCCCGAAATCGCAGTACTCTGGGGGCGCCGGAACTCTCAATTATTTCATAAGGGCCAAGAGTACAGAACATGGGGGCCCATTAACATACATGAATTTCATAAATGTGAAATGCGTGCTTGCCGGGGGCGGGGGGGTGGCGGCCGGGGGCGGCTAGTATCGTTCCTCTCGAGCCCCATATAATAGAATGGGTGTGTGGGGGGCCCCTCAGTTGACCCGGCATCAAAATTCTGAAGCTCAACCCCCACCCCCACGACCATTATATACACAGCTATGTAATGAAACACGTACATATTCTATATACAGTGGTGGCACATAGTGCTGGTCACTAGGCTGGAGGGTGGGGGTGGGGAATCAGCCTGGTTTTGATGACAATCTATCAACAATTTATCAATTAGCCCCCCACCCCCCACCCCTAAATGCTTGGGCGTCATCATAAAATCATCCAGCTGTAGGAACTTTGCCCTTTCGGATTATACGCCGCAAATTAAGTACTTATATAGGGGTCAGTTGCCGAAATTAAAGCGAGATACTTTCATTATTTTTAAATATTTTTCAACATTTTCAGCCTTCATTTGTACTGACCCTAAACTGTATTAGCCGTCAAATGGTTTTTTAATACGGTTGCCACAACTTTACTGCAAGAATTGTGGTAAATTAGAATCTTGCGTTAATTTTGGACACCCTCGGGGCTTAATTTGGTAATTTGAGTTGTTTCGAAATATTCGGGGGTGGTGGGGGTACACAACTATATACACGGGTAGATAGTTATTTGAATTCATTTCTTTATGTTATATAAATCTCTTCAAAACGTCAGCAAGTTCCTGGGGATGATATCAGTATGACTCACCCTTTAAACAGCAGGTATTAAAAGAAATTGAGTGTAAGTATATATATATATATATATATATATATATGTATATATACAAAAATAGCTGTAAACAATTAAATCGAATCCAACGACGTCGTTGTGGGGGGTAAGGGGTGGGGAATCAGGCGCCAAAATCCCCTAACGAAAAGTATATATATATATATATATATATATATATATATATATATATATATATATATATATATATATATATATATATATAAAATCGTGAAGAACCAAAAAAGACGGCTTTTATGTGTTTTATCTCTGTCTGCTCCACACACACAACAGAATCTTCTTTTCCGAATCTTCCTTTGAAGAGAGCGGTTCCTGGGGGTGGGGGAGGGCCAAGCTATTTAGCATCCTGCGAGCACAATGCCGGCAGAATGCGAGGGCCAGAAAAAGTGCTAATAAATCTCCCTTCGCCTCGGTGGTGTGTGGTGGTGGGTGAGGGAGCTCCTCCACCTAAAGGGCCTCCCTCCAATACCTCCTCTCATTCCTGGGGGTCTATTCCAGACCTTTCCGCCCGGCTCTACAATAGAAAGCCCCCTCCCTCCCATCCCCCAAGAATAGGAAGAATTCGTTCCTGCCCCCCACCCTGGACCCCTTTCAGGAACACGACATTTAAACGTAGTCGGATTAACACATTTCAAAAGATATGGTTAACAGTATATAAATCTTATATGTTTATCTAACAAATTGGAGAATACTGCATTTGGTCATAGATTCTTGTCCTTTGTAGTTCGCATGGAATAATACTTTTAGATGTTAATATTTTACTATTATTAAATACATAATAAGTACTGTAATAAGTACTGTGCAGTCACTGTTTTGACTGTGTACACTATTGTGTATGCAAAATATATAGTGGTTAAGGAAGGAAGATTCAATGAGAGTAATTTTATTATTTATTCTCACCTAACCTCTAACCTAACCTAACCTGTAACCTCTAACCTAAAACCTAACCTAACCTAACCTAACCTAACCTCTAACCTAACCGAACCTTTAACCTAACCTAACCCTAACCCTAACTAACCTAACCCTAACCTAACCCTAACCTAACCTAACCCTAACTCTAACCTCTAACCTAACCTAACCTAACCTAACCTAACCTAACCCTAACCTAACCTCTAACCTAACCTAACCTAACCTAACCTAACCTAACCTAACCTAACCTAACCTAACCTAACCTAACCTAACCTAACCTAACCTCTAACCTAACCTAACCTCTAACCTAACCTAACCTAACCTAACCTCTAACCTAACCTAACCTAACCTAACCTCTAACCTAACCTAACCTCTAACCTAACCTAACCTCTAACCTAACCTAACCTAACCTCTAACCTAACCTAACCTAACCTAACCTAACCTAACCTCTAACCTAACCTAACCTAACCTAACCTAACCTAACCTAACCTAACCTAACCTAACCTAACCTAACCTAACCTAACCTAACCTCTAACCTAACCTCTAACCTCTAACCTAACCTAACCTCTAACCTAACCTAACCTCTAACCTAACCTAACCTCTAACCTAACCTAACCTAACCTAACCTAACCTAACCTAACCTCTAACCTAACCTAACCTCTAACCTAACCCAACCCAATCCAAACCAACCGGAAACGACCGAAACCAACCGGATCGGCATATCTAAAGGAAGAGAATCTGAATTCGACGTT
This sequence comes from Lethocerus indicus, assembly GCA_019843655.1. Classification (NCBI taxonomy): domain Eukaryota; kingdom Metazoa; phylum Arthropoda; class Insecta; order Hemiptera; family Belostomatidae; genus Lethocerus; species Lethocerus indicus. The sequence goes on along the minus strand of JACDQD010000005.1, from coordinate 33,286,142 downwards.
CTTTGAACAATTTCGTGAAATTAGATCGGTTAACAGCATCCCTTATCGGCACTTCTTATTTAATCCCCGCGCTAATAATTTTTATTTCTGCACTGATTTAAACTGACGATAACAATATTACCGTCATTTTAGTGACATGAAAATTTCGTTTCTACAGCTTCTGGGACGTACATTTTTGTATAAAAATGCCATTGTAATATCGACTGTATTAACGTAGATAAACGGCTGGAAATCCTACCCCGCCAGTCGGTAATTCCAGGAATTGATTAATCGATTGTTCCAGTTCGAGGTCGCCGAAATCAATATCAATATTGACAACTACGGCCCAATTCGTATTGATTTAGGCGGCTACTGAAGACGGCGAGCGGCCGGAAAACTGGCCGGATTCCAGACCCCTCTCTCGCGGTAATAATAATTGACCCAAATCGACCCACTCTTTCGGGGGGCCTCCCTTTCAACGACCGTTTTTTTTACGACCCCTATTTTTCGGTATACGCCGATAAAGTCGTAAAAATCGTTTAACGGTAGCCGGTCGTCGTTTACAGGTGGGGCTGATGACTCAGGGCGGAGCTTTAAAGTTGAGCTCCGAGACCAATTTGCACTTGGCCGTGCGTAAAGTGTCCGTTTTATCGAGAGGCGCCCACAAACTCCCTCTCTTCGCGCGTCGTTAGCGTAAAATTTCTTTTCCGGTTTATGGTTTAATTTTTTTTTTTTTTTTTGTCAAACCCCGACGCGTTATTCCACCCCACCCCCGCCCCGCCCCGCCTTTTATATCCGTCCCGCTTCTCTCTACCCCTTTTACGTCTTTATCCGCCTGTTATCCTGCCGTTCACATTCCACAATCTGAATGTATCTGGGGGGCGCAGGAAAATTGTTGCGCCGCCCCCCCCCCCATTTCCAGGAAATGGGAAATTCAAACCGGGTTTAAATTGGGCCCCGATTGCCAACAGTTGAAAAAGGAAATTGGATAACAAAAACGACGAAATTGAGCTGTTCGTGATCGAGACACGACCGGTTGAATTTAAAACCGGATTTAGGCAAAAATGCAGTTTATATATATATATATATATATATATATATATATATATATATATATATATATATATATATATATATATTGGGTTGGCAACTAAGTAATTGCGGATTTCACAGACAACAAGTGGCGTTGTACGTATTTTTAAGTAAGTCTTAGATGGTTTCGAATTCACTGAAAGATACATACGGCTTCTCAGTAAGGAATTTTATATGTTGTGTGACGCACATAAAAAATATGTACGACGCCAATTGTCGTCGGCGAAATCCGCAATTACTTAGTTGCCAACGCGATAAATACATTTTTTTTTCTCCGGATAAAATATAAAGTGTATTCGCGGCGGTGATAAGAAAAGCTTTTTGGGGGTGGTGGGGGTTGGGGTAACGCCAGACCGGAAAATAAACTTTAAACTTTAAACAAAGGACAAGATTGTGTTGGGGGTGGGGATGGGGAGGGGGAGGGGGTGGTGTTTGTGTGTCGAGGCGGCACTTTAAAGTGCCGCCGGCTCCGGTTTTCAAGTGCCGGTTGAAAGTTTCACTAATTCTCTACCCCAAATAAACACGGAACTTTAGCACTAGCCGAGACGATGGTTATCCACCCCCGCCACCCGCCACCAACCCCTTCAAGTCGCTACCCCTTTCAAGTTTTAATTGCCTCCCTTCGGAGAACAGTGTGTTTCTGGGGGCGCTGTGTGACCTCAAGGTGCCTTAAAAAGGGGTGAGATCGTCAAACCCCCACCCCACCTCCACCACTCACGAGGGGTTGTGCGGAAAGGTGTGTACAATAATTCGAAAAGGGGCTAGACCCAATTTTCGTAAAATATATCTCAAAAATCCGGTATTGAACGCGCGATTTCCAACCTTATTTCGCCCCCTTCCCCCTCCCCCCCCCACCAGTCTTTCTCAGTATTTTTCGGCAATCATCAAAATTCTCCGCTCTATCCACTGTAGACCGACTTTCTGAAAGTATAGTCGGAATTTCAGGATTATTTTCACAGGGAATTTCACAGTCGTTTATAGCCTATCAGGTTTATATTTTGGGGTGGGGATAATAAGAAAATCCCGTTTAACTCCTCCTGGATGAGAAGGAAAAGGAGGAACGCGTCCTGAAGGCTTAGCCGGGGGTCAAGTTATCTATCGCTGCTTTGGGGGGCGACTACTGAAGACCTTGCGCGCTAAGAGGATTACCACGCTCCTGAAACCCACCCCGGGATTTTTCCGTCGGTCCGCCTTAACAAACTGACTTTCTACCACCGGTGGGGGGCGGGGGTGGTATTATACCTTCATCCGAGGCCAAGAAATTATTTCTTATTATAGTTTTTTCTAGCGGTAAAATTAAAATATAAAATATTCAATATTTGGTTGGCAACTAAATAATTGCGGTTTTGTGCGCGCACCCCTATTTTTTTCTTCGTGGCACGCGCTAAGAATTAGTTGTAATAGACATTTATAAAATAAAAAAAGGTAAAATGTTTCAACGCGTACAAAATTATTATTATTACCTTATTTATTACTGAAACCGAATCGTGTCAATCGTTCGAAACTTCGACACGGACGAAAAAATCGGGAAAAATTAATTCGAGAAAAATTAATAATCGACGAAACTGATTACCGAGGACGTTCTTTCTCGATGGCGTGTGTCCGATTTTATCGACGGGATCACGATTTCGGGCCGAACGAATCGTTTCGAAAAGCGCGACGAATCGATTCAGTTCGGGTTTCTTCGCACGATTCGTGTCGCCTCCGTCCGTACAGTGTAAAAAAGAAAAAATGAAAAAGAAAAGAAGCCGGCCGGAGGTACGGACGAATTGTGAAATTCCCGTACCAAGATATACTGGCAGTAGATAATTTACTGCGTTCATAAATATGTAAACATTAGTAATGTTTTTGTAGTGTTCGTGATGTTTCTGTCTCCTCTCTCGCCGGTTTTGGTATTTTGCTAGACCGGTTTCGGCCGCTCGCCCCATCTTCAGTAGATGTGAAAGTGCACAGTGGGCAGTGCACTGTGCACTTTGGATGTTTTGGGCATCCTCACTGCACACTGTCATTTCGGCCGCTCGCCACCATCTTCAGTACCGCTGTTTTACTGTCACTGTTGGGGCACTTTGATGTTTTGCATCCTCACTGCCCACTGTCACCGGTTTTCGGCCTGCTCGCCACCTTCAGTAGTGCTGTTTTACTCGTCACTGGGTTGTGGCACTTTGGATGTTTTTGGGCATCCTCACTGCCCACTCTCATTTCGGCCGCTCGCCACATCTTCAGTAGCGCTGTGTTACTGTCACTCAGGCACTTTGGATGTTTTGGGCATCCTCACTGCAGCACTGTCATTTCGGCTGCTCGCCATCTTCAGTCACTGTCACTGTGGGGCACTTACTGAAGATGCGAGCGGCCGACAAACCGGTCAGCGAGAGGAGACAGCATCACGAACTACAGTATATTCCAACCCCTCGCAGACCACAAAACAGTTATATTAAATTATCAGTTTTATTAATAAACAGTCACTGTAGCAATGTTTTTTCACTGCAGCAATTTGCTCGCCCCATCTTCAGTAGTTGTAAACAAAATTTTTTTTCTATCCTCTTGTTGTTGTATCATTTGAAAGGGCTGTCAAAACTAATAGGGCGGAATAAAAATAATCGCTATTTTAGTAATCACGAAGCTTAGTAATCAAGGACAAAGGTCCTTAAGGGCGGTCCCTAAGCCGGGAACCTAATTTTTCGATTAATTATCAATGAATTATGGTTCGTTGCACAATTTTTTTTTTTTAATGGTCCGTTTAGTATTTTCGCTGTGGACGTGTGCTTGAATTTGGGGCCAATTATGTATTTTTATTATTATTATTATTATTGGAATAAGATTTGGAAAAATGGCCGCGTAACGGCGGCGGTGGCGACTGAGTGAAAAAGAAAAAGGTTTTTCTTATCAAATTCTGCGGTCTCTCCGCAGATTTTCTCTTACCGAAGTAGAAAAAAAAAAAAAACCGCCTTACCGTTTTGCAGAGATTTACCGAGTTACGCTCGGCCGATCGCGCGAGGTAAACGCCCTTTCGCCGGTACTGAAGACCGGCCGTACGCCACCGGTCCCCATTCCTCAAATTAATTCCTTTTAAAATCCGTCCGTCAGTAGGACACAATAGGGCGGAGAAATAACGAATTAACGCCCAGAAACGATATTACTTTCCAGGGGGGGGCCCCCAAACACACCCCATTAACATTCCATTCATTCGTTAATTCATTCATTCCCAGGGTCTTATAAGCTTCATCTCCGGCTCTACATTCAGTAAACAGATTCATTCAAAACTATCGCTACTGACGACGGCGAAGAGCCGAAAACGACGCCCCCCTCTGAGACCGAATAGCGAGAGATCGATCGCTATAATTTTTGAACTTTTGAATTTTATTTTAAATAAAAAAAATAAAGTTGTAAGGGAAGGAAATTGACGACTTTAGGGGGTGGTCCGGGGTTGGGGGAAAACAGGAAATTGAAGGGAAGCCATTTTCGACCCCCACCCCACCCCACCGCCCCGAAAAGGGAAATGAGATGGCGGAAATGACGTGTGGACGGTAGCAGGGAAATATCGTTTACGCGTAAATATTATATTTAAATGTCGCGCTTAGGTTGGAGGGGGGGACTTAAAATAAAATGTATTCGCCCAAATGCGTGTATATTTCCTTCCCCCCCCCTCTTTTAGATTTTCCGATTTTCCCGGCCCTTATATACAGTAATATACAGGCCGAATACATCCACGTTGGGCCCCCGCCCGCGAATACACACGAAATTTGACTCAAAAGTAATATTTAATTTTTAATAATAAAAACACGAATACTTTGGGGCGTCTAGACGACTCTTTTCCTGTAGGCGAAAATTTAACTCAATTTTTTTGGGGGCCACCGTTGACAAAGACTTTTGAGCAAAACGAAATTTTTCTATTTTTTCAATTTTTCTTTTTACAGCAGCTGTGTGAAAAGTCGAAATTTGTCTAGCTGAAAATTCTCTATGTACAGTGATAATGGCTATATATATATATATATATATATATATATATATATATATATATATATATATTTATATTACGCCATGCAATCCATTAAGTGTAATTAAATTTGATTTAGCTCCCCCTTTGATGATGATTTATTTATTTATTTCGCTCGTGTTTATTTGCTCAATTGGAAAGACACGTGTCTCTGGAACTTTCTCCGTGATGATGAATTTGTGCCACTTTCTCTCGAAAGAGAGAATAAAATTTATCACTTTCTTTCTCCTCTTTCGTTTCGTTTCTGTTTCGAGTAATTAAAAAAAAAAAAATTTTTTTTTAATTAATAGAGCATATTTTATTGCCGTAATAATTCCCGTATAAATCCTCTCTAATCCTGAATAAAGTCCGGGGGGGGGGGGGGGCGTTATCAGTTTATAGCTGATAAGTTGACACATGACAGTGATATGAAGCCAAGTCATTTTGAACAGATAATTCGGACTTTTTTTAAGTCCGTTACTGGACATAGAAATTGACCTTAAGTAATAAACTGACGGTATAAATAAAGCATTGGGGTTGCACCACCAGGAGAAATCCTGAAGAATTCCTTCTTACCGCCCTTAATGCACCCCCCCCTCCCCGGGGGTATGTTTCTAACCACATGACCTCAACAACATACCCCGTAGAGTCGACGGAAAATCCGTGAAAAAATACATAGAGTGGTCCAAAAAAATGTATCCACCGTTTGACAGTCGATAACTTGCGAACCAATTGACTTAATTGTCTCCAACTTTTGGTTAAAATGTAGCTTAAAGTCCAACTTGAAGATATAACACTGTAGGTTGTTCGAAATTGACACCGTTATTAACGTCCAGACAGACAGAAACGATGCCGCCCTACAAAAACTATAACTCCATTAATTAGTTTGCAAAGTTATGTTACTTGATTTTGACGAATGACTACTGAAAACCCAGGGGGTTAGAAACTCTGAGAAATTATGATTATACTGCAAAATGACAGGGTTTATTATAGGTAACGGTATTGTATATTTGATACGGAGCGTACGTCACTCACACAAGCTGTCACGTGATAAGTGTCACGTAGGGGTGGGGATGGGGACATTTATTGGTACGGCGTAGGGGGATGTTTTCAGTAGCGGGGGGTGAGCGTATACAACACAAAATCCATCACATTTCGCCCGGGCGCATTTGAATATGTCGCCGGGGACGAATTTATTACCCATTTTATATTGGGACAACCCCCTTCCCCTACCCCCCCCCCCCCAATGATAAGGCCCAACCCCTAGGAAAACCCCCTCCACGTTATGTATTTATATCGATTGTTGGGGGGCAAAAAAAAGAAAATACAAGAGTTGGAGGACTCTAACCCCCCTCACCAAATTTATGTACTATCGGAATTTATGTATTCCTCCGACTGCGGATACAGTTATGTGAGCGTATATATATATATATAAATACAAATGTTTACATAAATCCGGCGGAACAAACTCGGAAACGGGGGCCCCCATCACCCCTATATATTTATCGATACGTAAAATAAAAAAAAACAACAAATATTCCCGGAATAACTGGGCAGGATATAAGGATAGAAGGGAGGACGTAACACACGTATAATATATATATATATATATATATATATATATATATATATATATATATAAAACCAAAATTAACGAAAGATTTGGAATCGAACTTTGGCCGCAGAACTTTCATTATTTTCGAAATATTGTTCAAAAAAGGAAAACACGTTGTTCCATCGTGTAAACGCCCCCCCCCCCATTTGTACTGATGGATTTTTCGAATTTTTTCGAAGAATTTTCGATTTTTCAACTTTCAAGTGTATCTCTATCTCTCACGGGAAAATTTTCAAATCGGAGAAAATTTTTTTTGAATTTTCAACTTTCTATTATCGGGGCATCCAACTTTGTTTGTCTTCGTTGACCGAGTGGGGAAATGGGGGGAAATTTTTTGTGAAATTTTACAAATTTTTACATCATCCCTCCTCCCCACCCACCCTTGTTTAGGGTCGGATTTCACCGGCGTTATCGCTCTATCACTGGATATTAATTTAAAGAAATTGTACTCGCGACTTAAATATAAATGAAGTCCCTTAACCGGGAAATTTGAATCCAACTGTGGCCGCCGAACTTTCATCATTTTTTGAAATATTTTTCAACCCATAAAAACGCTTCGTTCTATCGCGTAACGCCCCATTTCTACTAAACCCTAAACTATGGGCCGTCGAATGGTTTTTTTTTAAATAGGTTTTCGTTAATTTTGTGACACCCCCCCCCCTATTGTTGATTGTGCGATAATAGAAAGTTTGAAAAATAAACGTTACGGTAGATTCTTTATCGGGGAACCAATTAGGGGGAGGTTCGAGGGGCTTAGGAGATTTATATAAAAATCCTATATCATTCCGGCCCCCCTTTAAGATTTTTCCCTTTGTTTCTGGCCGAATTTATTACGCCCCTCTCTCGCCCCGTTCGGTTTTTAGTTTATGAACGCTTTTTGGGGTGGTGGAGGGTGGGGCAAATATTTCACGCAGTTCTGGGCATTGTTGGGGGTTGGGGGAGGGTTAAAACAGAAGTCAGCGTTCAAATGCAGTCCTAGAAATAGCGCCCCTACCCTCCCTCCTCAACTACCCCTAACAGTGCCGTATTCTCTAAACTATGGTGCGGAGGGGGGGGGGTTGGCGCCCCCCTCTCTCTTCCTCTCAGAAGCAATAATTTGTGTGCGTGGGTGGGTTGGTGGGGGCCCCCCCTCCCAACCAGTTCGGGGGGTCATAATTCCTGCGTGTATTGTGTTTGAAAGCCACCCCAACCCCCCCCCTTCTCCTACCGACCCCCGGTTAGAATATTGTCTGAATAGAAGGAGCCGAGATAATGGCCTTTCGGCCTGTTGGTGGGGGTGGGGGTAGGTCCTGATAATGGCGGGACCCCCAAATCCTCAACCCCCAGAATTCACCCTCCCCCGCCCCAATTTTTTTTATTATTTTTTCACCCTAAATGCTATTCCTCTTTCTTCCGTTCGTCGCGTCCGTCTCAACACTATGAATATATTTCACCCTCCCCTTCGCCGCCCCATTAAGATTTTTCTCTCACCCCTCGGAAATTGGGGAAGAGAAATTATTATCTCTCGTTGAACCGCCCCCCCCCACCAACCCTTTGTTCTATTCTCTTTGCCGACTATTTTCATCCCTCTTATTTCGGCCCTCCATTAAAACGCGCTTCATTATAATTATACCCTTTCGTCGCGTACAAACATTTTTAAAGTTCCAAAGTCCGAACAGACACAAGTCGTATACAGTGTGTAGAACATACTTTTGCGACAGATTTCGTTATCTCCCTTAAGAAATATATTTTTTTTTTTACTCTACGTACAGTGCGATAGTAGTTTAGCGGGAATTTCATTTTACGCCCCAACGAAGTACAGTTTACGCAGGTTGGGGTAAAGTCGAAAGCAGTAACGATTCGAGCCAGTTAATTGTGTAATATCCGCGGTTGAAGACGACAGAGTTAACCGGAATTACCGGTATTTTGGCACCGCTCTTGGGGTTGGGGGGTTGAAACTAATTCGGCATGCAAATTGGTTTTAATTGAGGGAGGGCTTCGCTCTTGGGGGGGAGGGCGGGCCGTCACTTTTTTTTAATCGGCAATTATTCAACAAGAAGTGCCCCAATTACTTACTTTGGGGTCGGGGTGGGGGTGAAAAAGCTCTCCTTTTTTAGGACGGGGGGGGCGAGAAGAGGGTTTTAAAATTAAATATTAAAATTAGGGGTGGTTTTGTGGTTGTGGCGAGAGCGTGTAACGGCCGCAGTGGTATATTAAACATTAAAGCCCCAAAGTATAATACCGCCCCCGCCTTTCAACCCCTCGAATAAAGCCGACCAACTTCGTTTCCCGGGCGCTAAACCTCAAGTCCCCCCCCCCGTCTATAAAGTCCCCTGTATTACGCTTAACGCGGACAGAGATATCTGTAAATAATTCATAAAAGTAGTATGAGAGTTGGGGGCTTTTATTAGTTTTATTAAGTTTAAAATGCGAAGACAAATATTCGATACAAATCCTTAAAATACGCCTTTATAAATTTTAGATTATTCTATATTTTAATAAACTAAGTCCCTTTTTGGGGGATGGAGCATTGTTGAGATTGATAATCGCAGTCTGAAATCTAAAGAAAATTACCGAAAATAAAAGTTTTTTCAGTGCGGTTTTCTGTAGGCCCCCCCCCCGCCCCTTGAGGGTTCCCCGTCTTCTCGCCGTCCTCAGTAGCGTTTTCGCGCCGGCACTAGTCACGTATAAAGATTTATACGATGAACGAATTCACCCCACGCGGTGCGTGTTGATCCTTAGGGGGTGGGTGGGGGTGTGTAAATATCGAAGAATTCGGTTCCAGTTTCTACATTCTGGGCGGTTGAAACCAACCCCACAACCCCCTCGTCATCGATGTGGGGAGGGGAGGTTTCTGCCGGCGCCCCTTTGGAAAAAATGGGAAAAACGATTTCCCCATTTCACCCCCGGCGTTCGGTGGGGGTGGGGTGGTTGAGAAAGCGATAGAGAGAGAGAGAGAGTGGAGAAAATGGACAACAGTGTCCACAATTATGTCCGAACAAAGGGGTTGGGACACGGTTAACTTTAACGGGGTTGCCAATTCCAAAGCGGCCCCACATTATGTTTAACACTTTTAACGCTGTATTAAAACAGTTTTCAATGAAAAATTACTTTTATTGTTAGTCTTCGATCGTAGAGAAAATGGGGTTTCTCAACGTTTTCTTAACCGGGAGGGCCAATTTTTCAATTTGAATATTTCTTTCCAGGAGAAAACGACCCTTAGAAAGACGTTCCGGTTCTCCGGGACGTAAAAGGAGGATTTCCTTTGAAGGGCGCGAATAAACCCTACAACAGTCTTATAAGGGGTGTCCCAAAATTAACGCTTTGAATTTGCCACAATTCTCGCAATAAAGTTGTAAATCCTATTAAAAAAAAAAAAAAAACCCCATTCGACAGCCGAAAGTTTAGAGGTTTCAGTGTACAAATTGAGCTTTACGCGCGATGGAACAACAAGTTTTCGTCGTCCGAAAAATATTTTAAAAAATTCGATTCAAATCTTGCGTCAACTTTTGGGACAGCCCCTATATTTTTTGTGAAATTTTTAAAATTATAATTCAGTGATAAAGCGATTTGATAACTCCACCAACCCTCGTTAGGGGAGGGGAGGGTAGGGTAAAGTCGAAATTTGTAATTTTTTGTCGAACTGTAAAATTATACAACAAGCAATAGACAATAAGTCAACAATTAGAGGAGAAACCCACTAGTTCCCACCCCCCCATTTTTTTTTTATTTTATTTTTTTAATTTTATTTAATCATTTAGGTCGCGTGGCCACTTGCTTTTCAGGCGTCTTTGTAAAGAATTAAAAAAATTTTTTCCCGATTTCCCCCCCCCCATACTCTCGGTCAACGACAACAGTGACTGGCCCAATAGAGAAAAATCGAAAATTATGTTTTAAAAAATTTTTTTTTTTTAGGGCAAAATTCATGCCCCCCCCGTATAGGGGAAATTTGAAAAATCGAAAATTTCGAAAAATATCTTTCGAATCCAAGTTAAGGGTTGCGTATCGTGAAGCCCAACAATTCACGAACGAAGGGGACTTTCAAAGAATGAAAAAATCTCTTGACTATTGACTCGTCATTTCGTGTCATTTACGCCACAGGCTTGCGCGTCAATATCCCCCCCCTCCCCATTTTTTTTATTTTTTAAAATTTTATTTAATCATTTAGGTCGCGTGGCCACTTGCCTTTCAGGAGTCTTTTAAAATGAAAAAAAAAAATTTCCCGATTTCCCCACCCCACCCCCGTACTCTCGGTCAACGACAACGGTGACTGGCCCAATAGAAAAAATCGAAAATTGTTTTAAAATTTTTTTTTTAGGGCAAAACACTTGCCCCGTATAGGGGATATTTGAAAAATCGAAAATTTCGAAAATATCTTTCGAATCCAAGTTGAGGGTTGCGTATCGTGAAGCCCAACAATTCACGAACAAGGGACTTTCAAAGAATGAAAAATCTCTTGACTATTGACTCGTCATTTCGTGTCATTTACGCCACAGGCTTGCGCGTCAATATCCCCCCTATTGACCTATTGACGATTCGGACTCAAATCTTGGAGTAATTGAAGAGAAATGACTGAAAAATGAATCTACGAAATTGAGCCCTATATTCATTTTTACGCAGTTACGTACCACGACGTTTCCCAACTTAGAAAGTTCAATCAGGGTTATTGAACGCGGCGCCGCCGACAGGGCGGGGGGGGGCGGGGGGGGGTAGCGTGAATTCATAACGGTATATTTCCCATCCAGGGGAGGGGGGGAGGGAGGGCGAAGAAATGTTATTATTACGAACGCGTGTGCATTATTTTCACCCCGACCAGAAGTAAAGTTTTTCCGGGGGGGGGGCGACCCGATTCCCAGGAGGGCGGCGGCATTGTTGCGTCGTTCAATTCGATTCCCAAGTCGTGGGAAAACTGAAACCCGGGGGGTTTCCACGCTAAAGTGAAACCGAAACCGGGTTCAGAACGCGATTAATCGTTTTGGCGCTGGTAAGGGTTTAAAGTTGGGGCCGAATTGGGACGAATGTCCGGGGGGGGGCGAAAGGGCTTTGGACTTTTCGCCCTTTAAAAAAATAACTTTCAGTCTCACCCTTAGTCATCACCCGTCAGGGCGATAGTTGCAATTTAAATTTATGATTTTTCCACCTGAACGGTTTCCCCGGTCTGCCCTCTGCCCTTTTGCGAGGCAACGCTTCAGACGTTTCGTAATTTTTCACCCTTCATCAGGGGGGAAGGGGGAAAAAAAATATCTCGTAACGGCGCAAGTTCTTCCTCCTCCCACCCCCACCCCCTCAAGTCGGTTACAGGGCGATAATTCAATTTCTGGTGGGCCCTTCAAAGCCCACAACTTTCGCTCGTTCGAAAGTGATTTAATTTACCCCCCCCCAACCCCCACTTTCCGGGGGGCTGTCGATAGATATCTCGCGAAAAAGTTTTGTACAACGACCGAATTTGGAACTTTTTCATAATTATTGTCGGATATATCGGTGGTGGGGGTAGGTTTCGTCGCTGGACGGAAATACGTACTTTTTGTGTATTTTAAAGCACGTTTAAATCTTCGAAACTACAGTAAGAGTATATACTGCTGTATGACACGTACAAACGTGCCAATTATTCTGGTCGTGCCAAAAAAAATTGCACGAAAAACGCCAATCCGCAATTATTTAGTTGCCAAACCGATAAAACAGTTATTTGGGGGGTAATTTCGTAGCAATAATGTGCGTCCAATTCGGGGGGCCCTTTCTACAGGAATCGCTATGCAAAATCTGTCAATTTCTCTATCCTACCCCTTTGAGAGAGAGAGCCCTTCTACACTAGGGCCTATGACGTTTGAACCATATATATATATATATATATATGTATATGTATGGTGTGTATTGCGTCAGAGGTAAATTGGTTGGGGGTGGGGGTGGGGGCTGTGATGTCTAGCCCCAGGGTCCGGTCGAAATGGATGGCCCGTGTAATACCTCGAGGGGTAGTTTGGGGGTGAGTGGGGGGGGTGTAAGGGGTTGTGTATTACCCACTACCCACACTACTACTACTATCCCGGGGTGGTGTCCCCCTCCCCCCTTTCCACCTCCCACGCTATGAACCCTGAACCTCCCCCCCCCCGACTATAATCAAATTAACCCCAATCATCCCTCAGGTTCATTCCCCCCCACCCGTCAGGGCTAATTGTATCCTTTCGTTCAGTATCTCATATTTAAGTTCACTCTCCTGTAAAGTACACTAGAAAATATAGTCTTCAGAACCGACTATAGGGCTCAATTTGAACGGAGAATTTTTTTTTTCTTCTATCATTCTGTAGATGTGTTTGAATAAAAACTGGAAATTTGGTAATTTTCCCCCTCTGTTGGGGGTGGGGGGGGGGATTTGTCCCAAATTCATGAGAATTTTTTTTTATATACATATTTTTTCTGACTCGGACCTTACACGATAACCATCCTAAAGCCCGTTCTATCCATCGTGAGATATATCTTCAAGTTGGACTTTAAGCTTAGACTTTCACCGAAAATGAGAGAATTAAGTCAATCAGTTTGAGAGTTATGGACTGTTAAAGAGTGGATACATTTTTTTGGACCACCCCGTATTTTATCTTTAATTGGAGAAGATCAACTCTTCTTGACTGACCACGGTGGTGGTGGTGGTTAGTTGAGAGGCCCTTTGATGAAAGGAAAAATTTGAGGGGGCGCCGGTTCGATTTTTAATTAACCTTCGGTAACGGGGACGAGGGCGTTGCAACGGAATTCGATAATTGGAACAGAATATAATGAAAGTTGAGGACCGAATAAAAGTAAAAATATAGAGGAGCAGCGCCTCTATCGTAAGTTCTCTACCCCAGCCGCCCGCCCTTCAATTTTAATTAATAAGGACGAAGGACTAAAGAAAACAAGAAGTGGATGAACGTGAAGGCCATCGCGACGCGGAGGCGGGTAATTGCCTCTCTCTGTGTCATGGGGTGGGGGGTGGGTGGGGGCGGCTAATTGTTATTAAAACTCTAAAATGGTAATGAGCCCCCAGAGAATTACCGTGATGGGGGGGGAGTTGTGGTGAACGGAAGGAAGTTGTTTTGTAGGGAGGAGTAGTTCACAGGGAAGGGGGAGAAATCGTGTTCTAGTGTTGTAAAGCACCCCGGGGGTGGAGGGGTGGGTAGAGGGTTGAATATCCTGCACTGACCTTCATCCGTGACCCTCAACCGTGTAAAGTAAAACAACCCTATCCCCGCTTCCCCTATTTTTAAGGACATTAAAGGACAGTATTTAATTTCGAAACTGTATCAGTCAAATTCTAGTTACTTTTTTATCTACACAATATATTGCTCTATGTATCCGATATACCAGTGAAATTTTGTCGCCGAAGACCGGAAAAAATCCTGAAATTGTATTTTCAAGGATATTATTCGTTTCAGCCCTTTGTATTGTATCGGGCCGTACATATATTTTCGGACCGAATTGTTTATTCGGATATTTTTGAATATTTTTCCCTCAGGACGACGAATTTATTTATAAATTCTTTGCGGTTGGGGGGGTATTTTTGGGACGGCCTTCAGGAGTACCAAGGGTCGTTATATTATCCTTGTTATTCTTTCGGTTTCTTCCAGTTTAATGAGGCGTTTCGTTGCTCTCTCTCTCTCTTTCTCTTTCTCTTCCCTTCCCTTCGGGGAGGGGTTGTTCTCATTTCCCAGCCAACAAGAACGACGGGGGTGGGGGTGGGGGTTGTGGATCACACACTCAAATTAAAATACCTTGGAACAACCCTCCTCCCCCCACCCTATTACATCGTAAATTACATCAAATTTCGACGTACGGCGTCCTGTGTACGCGGCGGGAATTTTATCTGGAGAAAAATTACAAATTAAAACGAAAAAAATTCTGAAAAATCCGGCGTTTAATTAATTAAAACTGCGATGATAAGGCAAGACGGAAAAACCTGAAACCGGTCTAGCCAAGTACTACCAAATGAGTCTTTTAAGTCGAAATCCGTTGAAAGAAAGTCCTTTTTTACTTGGGCATTACGAATTTTAAAATTTCCACCCTAATGGCCGAGGGGGATGATGATGGGTGGATGATTTGTGCGGGGGTCGGAATATTGTCTATAATAGCTTTTAGCGTTGAAAGGGTCGCGTACCGACGCATCAGGGGTTGTTCGGTCGGAGATGTCCGAATTCGGAATGAAATTTGAACTGACGCTGTGAAAAAAAAGTAAAAAAGAAAAAAAAATGTAACGCGAAAGGGGCGCCATTTTGCCTACATCGTAAGACTCCCCCCAAACCGTGTAGTAGCGTGGGGTTGAAAAAAAAAAAATAACCCTCCCAGCGTTGGTTGTAGGGGGTGGGGGGTGATGATGATGGGCGGCGGGTATGATTGTGGAAGGGCGGCTCTGTCCCGCTCATCATGACCTCGCCCTTTGGTAGGGCATATATATATATATACATAGGCACAAAGGGCCACCGCATAATAACGGGGAAATCGTGGTTCTCTGTACATACACACAGACGAGAGAGAGGGAGGAGGGATGGAGAGAGGGAGGAGAGAGAGAGATGGGAGAGAGAGAGAGAGAGAGAGAGAGAGAGAGAGAGAGAGAGAGAGAGAGAGAGAGAGAGAGAGAGAGAGAGAGAGGGAGAGAGAGAGAGAGAGGGAGAGAGAGAGAGAGAGAGAGAGAGAGAGATGAGAGAGAGAGAGAGAGAGAGAGAGAGAGAGAGAGAGAGAGAGAGAGATGGGAGAGAGAGAGAGAGAGAGAGAGAGAGAGAGAGAGAGAGAGAGAGAGATGAGAGAGAGAGAGAGAGAGAGAGAGAGAGAGAGAGAGAGAGAGAGAGAGAGAGAAGAGAGATAACTATCTTGAAGTGAAAGGAGAAAAACCCAAAAAATAAGACAAAATTGTAAAAGGTAACTTCAACTTTATTATATTATTAAGAGGAGGGCGTCTGAATGAGTGAAATTATCACAAATTAAGAGAGTTTGGGAAATACGAAAAAAGTTTTGTACATTTCAAAAATACGCTATGTAAATAGGCTGTGTACGTAAATGGACAGATTTACAGGAGAATCTAATATAATTAATATTCAGATTTCTCTACATAAGCGAATATTGTCGATATTATTCGAGACTTTTGACAAAAAAACTGTACTTTAATGTCCGAAATAAAAAAAAAAATACTGGAGCGAAATAATAAAGCGGACGAATGAAAGTTCGACGAAAGTAGTAAGTAATTCGGGGACTTTGTTGTAAAGCCGGCCTTCCTCTCTTGGGGGAGGGGGGGGGGAGAAAAAGCGAAATAATCGTGTTAAGTCGTCGTCTCTGTAAAGAAGTCTTTGGACTTTGTTCCGCCGAGTGGTCAAGTTGTTCATTCCGCCCCCTTTGAAAAGAATAATAAATGCACTTCTCGGATGCACCACTTGATGGAGATGCGCACCATCATACAAATGATGGTTGCATAGCATACAAATGTTATTTGTATTTTTACGCACGTTTACACCCTTCAAAACTGTATATAGAGTATTCTGAAATGTTTATTATACAACATAACAAATTATTCGTCGCGAATACCGAAAAATCGGTACGACAACTGAAGATGAGTAGAATCCGCAATAAATTAGTTGCCAACCCGATAAGAATAATAAATAAACCCGGTTTCTTACCCCCACCCCCCCCCACCCCTCTTTATTAAGAATATAACAATACACAAAGTTATGTATTCGAATACAAAAAAAAAATATTACATTATCCGGATAGAATCCACCACGCTGTATAATTTATACAATCTCAGTTTAATTAATTGTAAAGAGTAATATAATCGAAGGGTGGTGGAGAGTATTGTTATTAATATTTGTAATAAAACGAAATTAAGATTATTAGATATGGTTAGATTTTCGCCAGTCTTCGAAATAAATTCTTCAGTTCGGTTTGAACAATTTCTCGTTATTATTATTATTATTATATTTTATTGTATGGGGGCGGTTCGATTATATAATCAGGACTTACGTCAAGATTTTGAAAATTTTTCCAATATATATATGTGGGGGGGCGGATCCCAAAATTAACGCAAAATTTTAAAATCGGACTGCGGCCCCAAATTTCCATAATTTTTTTAAAAATATTTTTTAACAATTAAAACGCCCCATTTGTACTTGAACCCCAAACTATCGGCTGTAGAATGGGGTTTTTTTTTTTTTTTAATAAATTTTATAAACTTTACCTGGGAGAATTGTGGTAAATTAAAAATCTTGCGTTAATTTTGGGACACCCCCAACCACCCCCTATATATTTGTTGGTTTTTACCCCAATTTAATAGTTCGGATTTAAAAAAATAGTCTAAGTTCAGAGACTATGTTGGAATCTGTCGTGGTCGGTGGGGTTGTACAAATAATAATTTCCTTTTTAATTACTTTCAATATAGTTTTATTATATTAAAATTGGTGTATAAATTATCCGGATAAATAGTGGAATTATGAATATAGTCGTAGATTTTAAGCTGAGCATCTTCTTCTTCTTCTTCTTCTCCTCCTCCTCCTGTTCTTCTTCTTCTTCTCCTGTTCTTCTTCTTCTTCCGGATGGGTCCATTGGACGTCTTCGGTGGTGACGTCGGCCATCCTCGTATCCGTGGTCCATCCTCAACATTTCGGGGCCGTCCTCCGGATCACCTTCACGATAGGTACAATATTATAATTAACTATTTTTAATTACGACGGCGCGTAATTCGGGGATATTATGTTTTTTTTCCGTATACCTATATTTTTTGGGTCCGCGACGGGTTTGTAAGGTAAATAATTCCTCTTCAGTGAGCGAGTGAGTCTTCTTCAGTAGCGGCGTCAGTCACATCGGACGTAAAGTGTGACACGGTGGCGAAGAGCTGACAGCTCTACTGAAGATCGTCTTCAGGCGCTCTCCTCCTCATCCGTCCATGACGACGATGTCCGCAAAAAAAAAATGCATAAGTAAATGGTCAGACCTTATTACAACGGGCACAATATCAATCCAGACAGGTTTCGGCCGCTCGCCACCACATCTTCAGTAGCGCCGCGTCAGCCACTTGTCGGCGCACTCGTGGATTTTTTTTTTCGGGCAATGTCACTCTCACACTCGCCCTATATAAAGTGGCGAACTCGGCGCTACTGAAGACGTGGCGAGCGGCCGAAACCGATCTAGCAAAACACCCCCAATATATTTTGGTCGGCCCCCATTGTGACGTTCAACGCTATATTCAAGCCCAATTTTCGTCCCGATGTAATAACACAGTTGGCATACCGTAGATTTTGTGTGTTTTTGACTCCTCTCGCCGGTTTCGGCCGCTCGCCACATCTTCAGTAGCGCCGCGTCAGTCACTGTCGGCGCACTCGTGGATGTTTTTCGGGCAATGTCACTCTCACACTTGCCCTATATAAAGTGGCCAAACTCAGCGCTACTGAAGACGTGGCGAGCGGCCGAAACCGGTCTAGCAAAGACATATATTTTGTCGCCCCATTTTGACGTATCAACGCTATATTTAAGCCCAATTTTCGTCCCGATGTAATAACACTTGACATACCGTAGATTTCGTGTGTTTTGTCTCGCCTCTCGCCAGGTTTCGGCCGCTCGCCACATCTTCAGTAGCGCTGCGTCACTTCAGCACTCTTGATGTTTTTCGGGCTGCAATGTCACTCTCACACTTCCCTATAAAGCGGCCTAACACAGTGCTACTGAAGACGTGGCGAGCGGCCGAAACCGGTCTAGCAAAGACATATTTTTGTCGCCCATTTTGACTTATAACGCTATATTGAAAAGCCCAATTCTCGTCCCGATGTAATAAAACACTTACATACCGTAGATTTCGCGTGTGTTTTTGTCTCCTCTCGCCGGTTTCGGGGTCTTTCGCCAGACCGGTTTCGGCCGCTCGCCACATCTTCAGTAGCGCTGTGTCAGTCACTTCAGCATTCTTGATGTTTTTTGGGCATCCTCAGCTGCAATGTCACTCACACCTCGCCCTATATAAAGTGGCTAACAACACAGCGCTACTGAAGATGTGGCGAGCGGCCGAAACCGGTCTAGCAAAGACCCCCACCCTACCCCAATATATCTTTGTCGGTCCCCATTTTGACGTAATAACGCTATATTGGAAAAGCCCAATTCTCGTCCCGATAAAGTGGCTAACAACAACAACACCGCTACTGAAGACTGAACCGGCGAGAGGAGACAAATACAAACGAAATTTACGTTTATTATCTGAATTTTCAACGGTTCTATTTCTCCTTTCACCCCCACCCCGGGATCGATATTGGCCTCCGGTCCCAGTTTCCCCTATTTTCATTTGGCAGTCTGAATGAATAGCCAGGGCCGCCCCCGGACTAATAATTGCAGTGAAGGGTTGGTTTTGGTTCGAAAATTTCCGCCCCTAGGGGGGGGGGGCTGGGCGGCATAATTAGAGGAAATATTCGTGTGCCCCCCACCCCCCCATACACGCTAGAAATGACCAAATAATGGTAAGTACCGGATGGGGCCCCCCATTATCTTCACCCTCTCTCTCTCTTTCACTACAGTCTTTTAATTGGTTCATTAGCGGTTAATTGGTGAAAAACTTCGGGTGGTGTTTTCCCGAGGCGGGAAAAGCGTCGAATTTTCACCCCCACGGACACGCTTTAACCCGTCCAGATTTTTCCCCCCAAATTTCTGGGGGGGGGTTTCTGTATACGGTTCCTCAGTACCACTTAGACTATACAGAAAATATTTTACAATCTCGACTAGCTTTTTAAATTACATTTATTACAAACTAAATTACATTTTACTGTAACAACACCGCTGAACTTAAAACAGTCTTGGGGGTGGGTGGGGGCGGCGGTTTTGGCAAATATCAACGTAATTTAGACCTTTAGCGCAGTACAACCCTCTAGATATAAATAGATTTATTGAAAGAAACCGAAAAGTGACTCAGACCGCTACTGAAGATGGCGAGCGGCCGAAACCCGTCCAGCGAAAGATCGGACCGAAAACTGGAGAAAACGAAATTTAGACCCCAAAAAAACAGCTATTTTTATTCCAAATTAGTCCATTGGTTCTAATTATTTTTTCGATTCTTCGGAGTTTTCATCGTTTTAAAAAAAAAGAAAAAAATTTAAAGTGAAAAAATTTCTACTACGCTTGTTGAAATTCCCAGTTTTCTGCGGCACTTAAAAGTGCGTGTGTAAACAATAAACTATTAAAATTTTTTTATAAAGTGATATTTGACACTCTCCGATGATGAAAAAAGAGTTTTATGCGGGCATCATAATTTTTTTTTATTATCGGCGCTCGCAGAATTTTTTACGACCCGAACACAATTTCGCCCCCTACCCGCTGGATTTTTCTGGATTTTTTTATCGCCGTACTGCAGGTACCGCGTTACATTGTGGAATAGGTGTAAAAAAAATTAATTTTTTACCGATTTTACGACCTGAAAACAACTTTAAATCGCCTCGAGGGGTTGTGAATGGACCTGTTGTTGGAACGATTTTAAATTTTTTTTTATCTCACAAAATTAATCCAATTTGTTGTAACACAATCGATATATATACCCTCCCCTTGGAGTATGAAATAACTTTTTATTTTTCAAAATTCTCTCCACTACAAATTGGGGCGCCGAAATCGTAATATTTTATTCTTTTCCGATTGAGAAACAGTTATATTTTTCACCCCTTTTGTTGTTCCATATTGTCACCGTTTTTGTATGTAACAACTACAAATTTTAATAATTTTGATTGAATCTACTCCGGGTCCCGGACATTGAGGAAATCAGGTTTTTTCTCAGGAACACGAGGATTTTTTTCATATATCAGGAAGCCTCAATTTCATGAAAATTGCAGGACTTTTCAAATCTTCAACGTAGAATAATTTATAATGAATTTCGTTTAAGAGTCGGACTTTTCGGTAGTCTACCGCAGATTATAAATTTTCGAGGAAAATATATATATATTTAAGCTTTTCATTTTTGTCTACCGTTTCTTCTACCTGGCTTTACGGAGAATCGAATAATTTGTGTGTGTGTGTGTGTGTGTGTGTGTGTGTGTGTGTAGAGACTTTTCCGAAACTGTAGGAAAACCAATCTTCGCCCCCTCTTGTTTATATTTCGTGGAAAATCTCATTTTCACCCCCAATATTGGAGAGAAAAGTATGTCGGAGTGTAGAGCTCAAGCTCAACAACGGAAGGCCGAGGGGGTCGAGAAATCAACCCCCCGTGTAAGGCGCTTAATTTCGCCCCCCACACACTTCAAGTTCAACTGTGCGCGAACGAAGTCACCCGCTCGAAGGGGGTGACTTTAATTTTTTTTCTTCTCTCTTTTAAGGCGCCTCTCTCTTTTTGAAAATTCATCCAACCGTTGTAAAAAATAAAAAAATCTGTTCTCAAGAAATAAATCTTGAACACAATTGAAAAACTGAACTGAGTTTCGGTTTACACAAGTATTTTAAAGGGGTTGATGATGCATTTTCTTCAACAGTTCAACTAAGGGGAATATTTCATGGCGCCGCCCCTTAAACGTAAAAAATTGCTACTTGTATCGTTTCTTATATATTTTTGTATTTTCCTCAATCTTCAGTAGTCATTTCGGGACACTTCGAGGGCGGAAAGTTGCGACAGTCATGATACACCCCCCCCCACCCCAAAAAAAAAATCTTAAGTGCAATGTCACCGTCACACTTTGTCTTTTAAAGTGACTGTCTCTCACACCGCTACTGAAGATGGCGAGCGGCCGAAACCGGTCTATTGTTGAATTTAAAGCTCAACGGAGTTTTTTCTTTGGAGTCCCGAACACTTTTATTTCCCAACCCCCCCCACCCCCAATTTACAGTAAATTTATCGCTTTCGAAATAGAAGAAAAGTCCCAACGATGAGAATAATGGCGGAGGAGTTTGTGCGGTCGGATAATTGGAGTTTTAAACGGTCTTTTCCTTCTCTCTCTCTCTGTTGAGAAGAAATAAAAGAAAACTGCGAAGAAAGTAGAAGAAAGTTTCCCCGAGAAATTGCCGACAGGCGGCAATTAGGCCCCAACCCCCCCAAAGAGAGAGATTTGTTCGGAAAACCGAATTTTTTTTCCGAAATTCTAGACCAGTTTTCATACAGTCCCTTTGAGCCGATCTATAGTTAAAATATTCAAATAAAGCCGAATTAATTAGAGCCCAAATCTAAGGCCTCGTAGCCCTTTCTAAAGTACTAGGTAAAGTTTCATTCGGGGAAAAAGTCCCAAGTTGGGCTTAATTGATAACATTTTTCGATGGTAATCCGTTGTTGTTTTTTCAATCTTTTAGAGTTTCGTGATCTGAGGTTAATAAAAAATTCGTGATTTTGTGCCTAATTTTTCAGTATTTTTGTACAATCGGGGGGGGGGGGTCCCTAAATATATATGGGAATTTTTTCACCTGGCCACAGTCGAATTTTTTCTTTTTTTCTATTTTCAACCGGTGTTAAACAGCGCCTGGCAGCAGCGGCGGCCTTGAAGGGAGGAAAAGAACTAAGTGGCCTCATTTAGAGACTTCGCCAAGCGTAGTAGTGGTAATAAAAAGCTCGTAAAAAGTTCGACCGTGACCTGTAAATGTTAAAAGTTGAAAGAGTGAAAAAATACGAAGAAGACGATTCTAGAAGCGCTAGAAAACTGTTTTTCCCGAAAAAAAAACATTGATTTTTTCCTTAAGAGTCGGGCCCCAATAATGTTACTTAATTTAAGCCAAATCTCGTTAATTTTAAATTACAATTTAGTGTTTGTCGAATTGAAGAAATCGTCGAGTGAAAACGACGACGGATTAGTTGGGGAAAAAGTTCCGGAACGATCAATATTTTTTAGTTTTTTACGACTATTATGCGCTTCAAGTTACGATCAAGTGTGCCATTTTTGTCACACAAGACGATCACAGCCTAACGATTTAAAAAAAAATCATTTTAATACCTATATCCCTTCAATAATTTCAGTATAAGGGGCATTTGGGGTACATTTTACCCCCACCTCCCCCACAAACATTGTTCATAAGTCACCCCAATTCAAGTGTCGTCAAGTGCACACCCCGAAAATTTTATTTTTCAATAAATACCCGAGAGTATTTAAAAAATATTTGAAATATGACGTTTAAGTAACTAAAAAAAAAGATGGATTAAATCTGGATACTGGAGGAAATTTTTTGACCAATCTCAGTTTGATGGCCCAAACCAGAGGGTGGAATTGTTGAAAATTAGAAAATTTTCTATTCAATAATTTTGAATTTTTTCGGCTGTTCGCCATCTTCAGTAGCGCTGCGTCGCAGTCACTTTGTACTGCAAATAAAAGGCTCGCTTCTACTTCCATCAATTTCTACTCCACAGACTCTTCTTGGGGGTCCGGAATTAAGTCCGTGCGCTTAAATTACAACAAGTTAAGTCCCCCGCCCGGCTCTTGTATCGCCCACTTAATATTATAATTAAGTTTGTATTTAAGTTTCCAATTTTTTTTTTCTGTTTTTCAGGTATGTAGAAGGACACACCCCTAATTTGGTCGTTCGGTGTCGTAAGTCCCCCCCCCTGGGGCCGCCTCATAACTGGACTTGATCGGGGGGGGCTCAAGTCCCAACTTAAGCCCAATTCACTTGAGGCCCCCCCCCCTCTAAGGGCTAAGTACGCTGAAGGGCGGCCAGGTTGGTGAACTTTACAGTAATTTACATATTCAGTTGAACTTCTCAAGTCCCAAAAGATTGACACAGATCTTAAGCTCAATTTAGAGATTTCGTATAAAATTTCGAATTTTTAATGACAATAATTCCGTAAAATATCTGAAAAGGCGGAGATAATATATTTTTTTAATTCTGGAGCGAAAAACCTGAATTTCCCCTTTGGAATAACTGTGAAAATTCTTCCCCAGTGGAACTCGGGAAATCGGGATAAATCCTGGAATTCCGGGAATTTCAACCCCCTACCGAAATATGACGCGAAAAAATTTAAAAAAATTTTATTAGACTTGTGGACAACAAACAGTAATAACTGGACAGCAGGAAGTGATTCTAAACGTAAAAGATATAAAAAATAATTAAATTTTAGACAATAAACCAGAACCCGGAGGAGAATGTGATAAAACTTCTCTGTAGGGGACGAATCGTTTCCGCAACAAAACTTGGGGTAAAATCGAGGATTTTTCAACCATCCTCGTGGCTTGGCCTCGCAGCACAAAATAAATATTGAGAAAGGGGATGAAATTTTTTTTTTTTTACCAGTAATTATGCTAGGGGTTGTTGTGTCTGTACGGGGGGGTGGGGGGCACTGTTGTGCTGTCAGTTCGGTGGTGCAACAAGTGGTCTTTGTCTGGAGCTCTACGGGGGTTGTTTCGTGCGTGCGTGAATATCAACCCCCTCATCCCGCCCGCAAACCCACCCTATAATACCCTCCATCCGTCCTCATAAATAATTCAACCAATCCCCCCTCCCACCGGGGCAATACCTAAAGTACCCTAGCGCCACACGCTTAGGGGCATTACCAGGCCCCCCAAATAATAACAACCCCTAGAGTTGAATTTGTCCCCATTTTATTGTTTTAACCCCTGCCCCCACCTCCCAATTGCACGAACGAATGAAATATAAGAGCTAAATTTTATGTAGGAGAAAAATTTCCACCCCCACCCCTTAAGATAGAGTAATCAAGTACTACTGTCAGTGCAATTCCTAAAATTTTAAATGTCAATTTATTAATTTTTACGGTTGACAGTTTTGAAATTGAGATTATGGCTTTATTAATTATCATTATTATCCATCAAATTGACCTCAGGAGTTAAGTCCTCTTGATGATAAGGTTGCTTAGATAATTCGCTTTTAATTTTCCGTCCCCAAGTCCCCCCACCCTCACAATACCACCCTGAGATAAGGGGGTTGTTGAGGTTTATAAAAACTGAAGGGGGTTGGTGGGTTGGGGGGGGGGGCAAAGTCGAGCTTTTAACGTTTTTGATTCTGTGTGGGGGTGTTTTTTTATAATCTCTGGTAACGCCCTCCCCCACCCCTACCGGCCTCTGTGGTTAAAAATTTCATCCCCGGTATACTCTTAATTATATTAAGGGTTGTTAAAGGACGGAGGGGGTTGATAGGAGCTATCTAGTCTAGATAAACCCCCCTCCCCCCTAAAGAATTAGTCATTTCTAAATTTTATATTTGGGGGGGGGAAAAACTCAATTTAGAGAGTCTCGGCTGCTCAAGATTTATATACTCAATACTGAATGTATCAAAAAAAAATATATATATATATATATATATATATATATATATATATATATATAGTGTATTTTCACAACGAGTTTCAAGTGATTATTCGAACAAAAAAATAACTTTTTAATAGAAATAGAAAATCCTCCGGTCCCCCCCCCCCTGAATAATATCCTAATAGACGACATTTACGACGTAATTTTCGCCAGATACATTATATATTATATATTTTAACCCTGCTGGATTTTCGAAAATGTCGGACATATATGCTCGGTCTAATGACAATTTTTTTTTTTGGTTTCCCTCATTTAATCCGGGCGAATATTACGAAGTTTTGCGGGGTGGCGGAGGGATGAAAAACGGTGGGCGGGGGGTGGGGTTTAAATGAAATTCTATTTTTTAATAACCGGATGTTCTCTCTCTCTCTCTCACCTCGGGGTGGTTGTAATATACGTCGTTTCATAACTCAGACTTAGCACTTTTCCTCGCACTTTGTGTTGCGGCGGCGGCGGCACGCACTTTTATTGCGCCCCGTTATTATCCAAATAACCCGGGGGGGTTTCTAATATAAGGATTTTTTTTTTTTTTATCTATTCTGGCCTAGAGTTAACCCCCTCCCCCTCCCCCCAACGTATATTTCCTATTATTTACTGTATAAATCGGTATAGATTTTCCCCACTAAGTTAGCCCAGAGTCGTCCATCGGAGGACTTCAACTTAACTATTTAGTGAATAGCGATTCGAGCGAAATCTATCGGCGTCGTATTCAACTACGAGCGATTCCGCCGAGGTCAAGGTTACAACTGGACTAAAGTTGTTATTAAAAACTAAGTTTTAAAATTAAAATTCAAATTCAAAATGCTCAATATCCGAATTTATATCTGGAATTCGTCAACAGAATTTAACAAATAGAATAAATACAATTGAACGCATAACATAAATCGCGTATTGAGCGATCCTAGCGGACGTTAGTGACAACACAATTTATGATCTTAATATGTCCATAAAAAATATAATATAAAATCGTCAAGTATTTCTCCCCGGGGCGTTTTATTCGTGGATATGACAAGAGGGACAAATTTATGAGTTCGAGGCAGTAATAAATTTTTTAATATTTTTTCGAGGCCGGTTTTTAATATAATTTTATTTTTTCTTGGGCACTACCAATAATTAAGGGGGGGCTGGAATTATAATATTACGGGCGCGATAATATCTCGTTATCGTTATGGTCGGAAAGCTGTGTGCGGGGGGGGAGGGAGGTTTATGCCCCATTAAACCCTCCTCCACCCCACCCGCCCCCAAAATTCCTTCTTCCCTCAACTCTCAAGACCACGTGGTACTTCATTTCGGCTCTCCGAGGAGGGCTTAATTTTTAATATTAAAAGTAATTCGGCCAACAAATAAATAAATAGATAATTTAAACGCCCTAGTGGGGGAGGGAGGGGGGGGATGTGCCCGCCACCCCAGCATCCAGTTTTTAATTTTTTTATTATAATATCCTCCCCGATAGAGGTTTCAGGACGGAAAAGGTAAGTACGACAAGATATTTTTTGCACTTTTGATAATTATAATGAAGCGTCCTGTAGGCACTGACCGCACTTTTTGACTGTTGAAAAAAATGTCTAAATTCTAATTGTAATTGGACGGAAATTATATGAAATAATAAAATTTTACCGGTTCGATAGGGAATCGGCCCAAAAAAAAAAAAAAAATTTTTTTTTTAAAAATTACAAATTATAAACAGGATTCAGATGATATTGTGTAGAGCAGTTAGTGGCGGCACGTAATAAACTGTGCGCAATGCCCCGTTGGGGGTGGATTTTAGAATAAACAGGAGATTATTGTGCTTTCATGGCAATTCTGGCTTTGGGGGTGGTGGGAGGAGGGGCCTCATAATTCCGAGGGTGAATTGAGGATGTTGTGTTCAGATCTGTTTAATGTCGTGATTGTTGTTGTTTGAATGTTGGTTTTGTGGCGGAGTGAGAGTGAGGGGGGTTGTGGCTCCTCCCTCCCTCCCTCCCTCCCACCCTCTCCCTCCCCCTCCTCTGTACCTCCCGGTGATATCTCCCATTGTCGGGGACGCCACCGGAATTAGTCAACGAGCCGTTTCCGTCATCAGCAGTAGAACTATCCCCCTCCCTCCCTCCCACCCTCTCTCCCACCCCTCTTCCGTTGTCTATTTTAATGCACTGTCCGACCTCTATTCTACACGTCCCTATCTCTCTATCTCTCTTCTATTCTGTTATTCTGTTGTCAGAGCCCTTCCTCCCAGAGAACTACCGGGAGTTTATTTCGTTTAATTCCTATCCCTCCCCCCTCCCTCAATCTCTCCCTCTCTTTGTGTCAACCCAACAGAAATAAATCAATAAAATGGACGACCCAAAACAAGTTTTACTTTATAGGATCAGAGTCTACAATATTTGGGGTAAAACCCTCCCCCCCCCACAACTAAAGGGTTAACTGGATATTCGAATTTTCATCAATGAAATTATTCAATATTTTCAGGCATTTTTTTTTTATATTTCCAAATCTTTCAATTCGTCACTCAGGGGCGTAAAATACACGATAAAAAATTTTTGAATAATTTGTATCCGAAAAAAAAAATTGAAATCTTTTCAACGCCCTCCCCTTTCGAGCGAAAATTATTCGAATTTTACGAATTTTATTCCGGTAAAATTTTCAAATTACAGCCAATTGTGTCAATCGATAAGATGTATTTTCGGTCTTGAGGAGTTCCTCAAGAGGGGAGGGGAGTTGTCGACAAAATCGGTTAATATATAGTAGATTAATAATTTAAAATTTTTAATTTTCTGGAAAAACAAAATTAATTTTCCGTAGCTTTACAGGGAAAATCTGCAGCCAGATTTTCCCTGTGGATATATAAAAAATCATACTGTAAAAAAAACATTTTTAGAAAAACTGTAATCGAAATATAGTCCAATATTAATGGTATATAATGGATAAATAACAATAAATGGGCTGATTATTTTTTTTTATTTTTAAGTATTTATTGACAGTGCTCCTCCAACCCTTCAAAGTGGATCACGTGCTCCTCCCAACCCTTTAAAGTGGATCACGTGGGGGATTTTCACAGTGACGGGGAAAATCTAGATTTTCGTTTTTAGTTTGGCTGAACTTTACCCCCGCCCCCTCACCCCCCCCCATTTCAACATATATATAATAAAAATTCCGATAAGATAAATTTTTGGGGGAGGAGTTCCTCTCACAAGAGGGTAATCGAAAATTTGCCGGAAAAGTCGCATAGGGGTTTTTTTCTTTTTTAGCCCAATCAAAATGTTTATAACTTTTGGGTACACCCCCACCCCAATAAATAACTCGCGTTTTTATTGAATGAAATTTTTTTAATATTTATTGTTGACTTGACAAAAATTCAATTCAATTAAGTTATATGATTGGATCTGGATCGTGTATAGTTTTTGCTAATGATAGGGGGGGGGGGCAGTCATAGTGATTACTACCCCTCTATCTCTTTTTATTATCCATTGACCAATTAAAATTTCTGACCCCGCCAAAGTCCCCATCATCCCCCCAATTTCTTTCTTTTGTTGGCTTTTCGACTCAATTGAGGGGTGGGGTGGAAAATCGATCGATCAATTATTTGGGGGTGGGGGGCGGACAATTCCCCCTCCCCCTCCCCCTAGTGCTACCCTCTCTTAATAATGGGTCCCCCAGTGATGGGGTTGGTGCTGGGTATATATATATATACTGGTGGGAGGGGGTTACTGGGCTACGTTTCAACCCCCAACCACCAACCCTTTCTTTTAATTGGATCGTTCCGCTATCCCACAATTTTTTCTCTTCATCCCCCCGCCGCCGCTAATTTTTTTAATAAATCCTTATAACGCCAATTTCATCGAACCCCCCAACCCCAACAAATGACCTTTCCTCGCGATCATTGTATAAAGCCGGAGATAAAAAAAAAAATTCATATTAACGCGGCGATATGCTCTAAAGGGAATTTTACGACTCGCCCCCAAAAAAAAAATATTTTCGAATTGTTCAATATGTGTATTGTGTTCTCGCCGTTCCTCAGTACAACTTTTATACGACTTTATTTTGAAAGTGGCCTAAGTCAATTTCATCTTCAAATCGAGATATTTAAGGGGGGGGTTTGAGTTTCAATAAATTTAAAAATATACGTATATAGTATACTAATGTGTCATATACCGCTTAAGGGTGTCTTGAGGGTAATTATTAAGGGAATAATATTGAGTTTTCTCAACAATAACGGATTTGGGCCAATTTCAAAACTGCACTCTTCGATTATTGAACCAATTTTGAAAAGTCAATTTTCAAAAAAATTATCGTCTCTGCTCCGATTATAAGCAGACTGAAATAATGCTTTACTGATAAATAACATTAAGTTCACGTAATTTATGACTTCTCGGAGTTACGTATTGGGGTAAAAAAAAAATTGTAAAAAACCTTAAGCAAAGGGAATTGAGTACACGGCCACTTAAGTAACGATCACGTGACCTCGCTATCGACGACCTTTTTCCCTACTGCTTACTTTACTACTACTGGCCTTCAGTAGAATCTAAACAGGGATATATATATATATATATATATATATATATATATATATATATATATATATGTCTGCAAGACAGATTTTCAAAGGTTGACCGCCCTTTCGTAATTTCCACCCCCGTTGTTTTTCCCGCGTCGAAAGTCCTCGCCAATTCGAAAGGCAGGAAATTAGGTATTTCCGCCCCGCCCCCGAAAAGGGGATGAAAAGCCGACGGTAAAAGGTGGATAGGTAAAGGGGTTGTGTGTTGCTGCTGGAGGGAGGGGAGGGGGTTGAAGGGATGGAGGGGGTGAAAACCGCAGGAAATTGCCTAGAGAAGAACAGGCGACACGCTTTGTATAACCACCCCCATACAACTAGACAGATTGGTATATATATATATATATATATATATATATATATATATATATATATATATATATACCCCTAAATACACATTTTTCATACAGCAATATATATTTTATATTACATAAAAGTCTATTTTGTGCCATCACTGAAGAAGAATACAGTCAATTTGAACTGGGATAAGATTCAATATTTGGATGGGAATAAATTTGAAATTAAATTATTCGGCCGGCAACTAAATAATTGCGGATTTCCCCCGTCCACCCTCCGAAAAGCAGCATTTTTTGGCATTTTAAGATATTTTAAATGTTAAGCAGTACACGTGTACGGGTGTTATCTCTTCTGTGGTATAATACTGGTACTACTGGTACGTTTTGTGATAATAATACGGATCGTGGACTTAATTGGGGGAGGGGTCGCCGTCGATCTTTCAGTGAAAATTCGCCCGTACCAATTTTCCACCAGGAGTTCCTTTATGGGAAAAACAGCACATGACTTAACTTGGACGAAGCATTTTCAACTTCAAGAAAATTAAAAAAAAAAAACTTAACACGAAGACAATGGTCACTTTCTTGTTTCACACAGTTTCAAATTGATGTCAAAAGACAATATTTAACAATAATTTGGGGGTAGGGTCAAGTTTGCTACTACCGAATGTTACTTACAGTTATACCATGTAATCAGATATTAGAAGATTATCTGAGTTGGAAACGTAAAAAAAAAAGGTAAAATATAAATAACGCCATCTCTATCGACGACACCCCCCTCCACCCCCGCAATGACTTAGTTGCCAGCCCAATATAATGCCTAGAATACACGATACATTTTTATATATTTATATTTTTACTACGGACGATACTCTGGGTTAGATTAGCTTACATTTCTGCCCATATATATATATATATATATATATATATATATATATATATATATATATATATATATATATATATATATTGAAAGTTTCCTTCTATTGGAGAACTCGTAAATTCTGATATGATGGATAGATATCCATCTTCTGGTTTTCTAGTATATATATATATATATATATATATATATATATATATATATATATTTAAATATATTCCTATAAAATTTGTACCGACTAAAACTAGAGAGTCGGTAGTCTGTTCCAGTACAACTATTATTGTATTATTTCCACGTTTTTTAAACACCCTTTTGTTGCGAAAAAACACTGGGCGGGAAAGCGGAGTTTTTCTTTTCTGTTCTCATTTCGTCGATTGTGCGAAAGAAAAACGATAAAATAATAATAATATAGTAATTGGAAGGAAAATTTTCTAGAACTTTCAAAAAAATTCTTCGGAGAAAGAGGAAAGAAGGCGTGAGAAGCGCTCCCACGAGGGGTCGTCAAATTATATAAAACTGATTAATTGAGGGGCGTGAGAAGGAAATTTTAATTATTGAAAGTTGAATAGAAAAAGAAAAAAAACAGAATATCCGGGTTAAAAATTTGGGTTTCGTGAAGAAAGTGGAACGCCGTTTAGTCGCACACGAAATGATACCAATTTTTAGACGTATAACAATTATAAAATTAGCTCGAATTTACGATAAATTAAGTCTGAAAACCAGAGGGATGAATAATTTTTTTGAGTACTGAAAATACCAATTTTTTTTCTAAATTTTTTCTTTCCGCCGCTAGAATATTTTTGAACTATCCTCCTGCTAAACATCCCCTAGGGGTTTTTTTTTTATTACAACTATTTGTAATACTTTTATCTCTGTCCAAACCGGGGAATTTTTTTTTTTTTTTATTCATACAATTGGAATTCCGCGTCCTTCTTCCGTATTCTGGCTTCAGTCCAATGACGTCGCGCTCAATTAATTCCAATCACATTTAATCCCTGGCCCAGATGTCCAAAGTGGGACGGATTTTGAATAATCCTCGTGGGGGGTGGGCGGGGGGGCGACGTTGTGGAATGCGCACAGTAATTTTCCGGCCGGTCGTTTCGGCCTCTCGCCGTCTTCAGTAGTCGTCCGACGGTAGCAGGAGATAGTATTCAGTGGATATCAAGTCCATTCGCGCCTACTTAGTATCGAAGTTACAAAGGTATACGTCAACTTGACTTTCGAGAAATGTCGGTATTTATAGTTTTTCTATTGCCGGTGAGAGAACGTGGATATCGAAGGAAGGGGATGAAATAGAGTGAGGGCGGCCGTTCCGATTTCACCCCAACGAGCCCTCCGTAAAGGGAAAATTACCCCCTTCCCCCCCACCAATAGGTACGAGGGACAAATAAAAGGCGTGGAAGACTGTCACCGTATTTAGGGATGATTTGCTGTGGATTGGCGCAGCCGGGGATAGCAATAAGAAATAAGTCCTTGATGGGGGAGGTGAAATTCAATAAAACCCTATTCACTTTTCAGATTTCGAACTTATTGTATAAATTTCGGGCAGAAAAATTAAAAAAAATTTGGGTTGTTTGGGGTGGAACAACAAAATTTGAGAATACGAGTAAAGAAATTTAAAAAATTTAATAACAAAGAATAATAAAACTGGAACAGTGCGCTGCACAGTGCAACAAAACGGGTCTTTCAAGTGACTACTGAAGACGGCGAGAGGCCGAAACCTTTCATCAGGGGGGGGGGGGGCGATAGTTTGTTGTCCAATAAAAAGTATGTCAAAAGCCGTTAAATCTCGACTTTTGACCCTTTTGCCCAAATGTAAAACAGCCCTTCGTTTTCAACCACCCCCAACACCCCCCTTCTCTTCGATTTTCCTATCTCGGGGGGGGGGGCTCCTGAAATATCTGTAGAGATAAACTGTCTCTGCCCGCGACTACTTACGCTTCCGATACGGCCGGAAAAAAAAAGAAAAAAAAGAAAAAAAAAAACCAGAATACTTCGATACTTCTTTTTCACCCCCGCGTCGTTATTTATCGGTTTATCTTCCGTTCGTATTTTGCGGAAAGGGTAGAGACGGACCGCATTTGAAATTCAGATCTAAAAAAAAAAAAATCGGAATAAATAATAACCCTACAGGAGGGGGTGGATCCTATATATAAAAAAAAAAAATTTTTTTATTTTCTCACTTCCCCGTCCGATTTTTTAATAGTGGCTGCCCTTAAAAATTACGTTTTTAGCCAATAAAATTTACCGATACAATAAGTTTTCTTCTTACTCTAGAGTAGATAAAACTGTGCAATTAATAAAACCAATTTATTAACGAATTTTCCCCCGTCAGTCCACGTTCTGTCGGGTTGGCAACTAAATAATTGCGGATTCTTCTCAACCCCTATGCATTTTTTTAATTTTTTGGGGTAGGCACGACGTATAGTTGTATGTAATGTTGCAATTAACATTTCAGAATATTAGGTTTGAAGGGCGTAAAAAAAAAAAATAAAGATAACGCCCCATCTCAGTCTGGCGACGAAACAACCCCCTCCCCCCCCACCCAGCAATTATTTAGTTTCCGACTCAAAATATATATACAGAATAATACGGTACTTAAAAAAAATTATAAAACTGAAAACGTTATATATTGATTTATACCCCCCCAAAAAAAAAAAAATTCTTTGTTTACCCTATAAAGTTTTAAAATAGGTTTATAATACAATAACGGCTGTCGGAAGTTCCCCCAATTGAAAAAATCGTTATTTCACCCCCCCCCAACGATGTTTTCTATAGACAGGAGTTTTCGGGGGTAGTTGGTGGTAACTGAAAAGTAAAGTGAGTTTTCCTGTGGGATACCGGGGGTTGTTTCCCAGTTTTCTGAACGCACGTGTGAGCCGCCCCCGTACGCGGCTGGAATTCGTAAAAAACGGGGGGGGGTGGGGGTGGTTTCGTTCACCTGAGGGTGGATGGGGGGTGGGGCGGTTTGAGGAGTTTGCTCGGTTAACCCCTTTACAACTGTATTAAATTTGGATTCCGTTTATCCGATTTTTATTCTCGTTTCGTACTTTTATCATACCAATTTTGCTCCCTTACGGCCCCCTCCCCTAAGGGGTGTGAATATGAAGCTAGGGGGCGGGGGGGGGGTTAGCAGCACAAATGGGGGCGTGAAAATTAAATTTTTTAATATCTCGATTAATAAACAATTAATTCCTCTCTACTACTAGCCGACTAAAAGTATTTATTATTACAATTATTTATAACAGTAATAAGGTAACGAAATGTGGGTACATCTTTTGTACCAAAATTACGATAAACCCGCGAAATTTGACCTACAACCCTTAATTATTTAATTTCCGACCCGATATTATAAGAATTTCAATATGATTTCACCGCGAAAGAACTTTGAAGAAGAGTTTATAAAATAATTATAATTACTTATATTATCTGTATGGACGAAGTTCTATGCTACTTGACATTTAAATTTACCAATTTAAATTGAAAGGAAAATCCCCTCGAGAGGCCGACTTCGGAGTAAGTTTCTTAGAAATTAGAATTTCTAACTGGATAAAATCTTCATTTCGGTTCTGTACAAAAGTTTATTAATAAACCGTAAAGACATCAAAAGGAAACTAAGTGTAGAGAACTTTGATTTTAGACCTAAGTTCGCAGCATTTCCTTAATGAAATTGATAGAAGAATAAAAAAAATTAAATTTCTAATTCTGAAAATTTTGTTCCAAAACATCTACAAATGTTCTAGAACTTGATGTTTCCACGAAGTTTATTTTTCAATATCAACATTGAAACCCACCCCCCAAATACTACTTATTTTTTTAAGCACATTAATTTTCGATAAGTCACCACCACAGTGGCTTTTATTAAATTATTTTATTATTCGTTGTAGACTTATAATTATTGTATAATGGAGGCCGACCGAAATTAATCTTTATTACAGTTATAAAAAATTTTTCTCATCGCGCCCAGTTCCGTTTTTATTTCTGTTGTTGTGTATTCCCGCTTTTTAATATATAAAAAAAGGGGTGTAAAAAAATTAATTTCACGTAGACACAGGGGGTTTCGCGAAGGGTGAAAACCCGTCGGGGGGTTGATTTATAATGCTGGGGGGGTAGAGAGTGTGGTGTAAAAGTAATTTGTGATTCGGTTGAGCGAATCGTTGATGTAATTAATAGGGGGTGGGTAAAGTAAGGGCTTCAGGGGTGGTAGTAGTAACAGCCCCTCCCCAATCCCACCCCTTTCTCACTGTGTAGCCCAACTTACATATCAGACAAGTTCAAGTCCTCCTCGGGGGGCTTATTTTAATCAACGCCCCTTTTCTTCCTCTCCTTATTCTACTTCTATTTTCAAGTTCGTGAAATGAATTTCGTTTCCCTGGGGCTAATTAAAAAGACGAGTTTTAAATTGAACAGTGTGATGTTGATTGGGGGGGGGGCCCTACAATAAAATCTACTTTTTTTCGATTTAAATTCGATTTTCCCTTCACGTCCTTTAAAGAAACTCATAAAAATTCCCCCCCCCCACCGGGGGGCCTCGTGAAATAAATTATGACGTATTAGAGAATACATAATAATCTGAAAAATTATAATAAACGTAGCTGATAAAAGGCACAAAGTGATCCGAATGATAACAATGATAACGTAAAGTGAAGATTTAAAAGGGTAACTATAGCCCTTATTTAAGTACCGAGAAAGAAAAATACTTCCTCGTGAGCTCCCCTTATATTAATTATGTTCGGAAATTCTTGTTGAATATAAAAAATATATATATTTATTCTAGAATTTATTCCCAGAAACTACTAACTAGGTGTTCAAAAATAGACACTGCAAATTCTTACAGAGAGATAAGGGTGAAATTTTCATTCTGCACCGAAGGTGAAAAAGGGGTGAAAAAAAATTCCTACACCCTTATTTCTGACACATAAAGAGTTACATTCAAATATGTATCTATTTGTCTATAATTTATTACCTTATTACTCTCAGTTATTGGATAAATTTAGATACATTTCGGAATGGATTTTTTGTACACTGGTAATATTTTAAAGTTCTGTATTTCTGATACATTTAAATATTTATCTATCATCTGCCTATTTATCTATATTGCTGGCTGTTGATGTATTTAAGATGCTATAACGATAGGGAAAAGCCTAAACCGGTCTATAATATCCGAAGATCCCGAATATTGAGTCCCTAAAAATCAACGTTTTATTGAATAAATTCTGGTCTTTTGTCGCCGAATTTATTGTTACATTTCTCCTTTTACGGTCGTCCGCCATTTTTGACATATTTCCAGTTTTTTTTTTCTTTTCAAACGTAGCCTTCCTATAGACAGAAAAACGCTTTATTAAGGGCTCAAGGGATAGGAATGGGGGGTACACAGAGTACTCGGTACTTTAATATCTCTGTGCTTAGAATGTGGGCATCATAACCATCCCTCATCATCATCCCCATCATCCCCCCCCCGAGCGCCGCGTACACATATCGTTCTTACTTCATAGGGGCGGTTGGTCTTTCTTCTTCACCCTCGTTTTAAAAATAGGTCTAAGGCGTGCAGTATATATATATACAACAGGGTTGGCAGTATAGGGGTAGCTTGTGCACGCTGTATAAGCTGGAAACAAACTGCGACGTGCCTTGGGGTGGGATGGGGGATGAAGAAGCTACAACACGCCGCTTCCCCCTTGATTAAACGCAACCCCATCCTCCCTTTCTATCTATATCCACCACACCCCCCTCCCCCCCGGCGTTTGGCAAATTCCCAACCCTTAACGCCAGTTCTCCACCTCCACCTCATCCTCCTGGGGGAGGGAACACAGAATACGGTTAACGGGGGTTAATAATAATAATAATAATGGAACGCCCGAATAATCTAAATCGGCCCTATTTAATTAATTAAATATATAGGGGTAATATAGGGTGGGTCCTATAGATATACTTAAAACCTTTTTTTTCCAAGTTTCTCACTTCCGTCCGACCTTTTAATACTGGCAGCCCTTAAAAAAATGTTTTCGTCTTACTCTATAGAGTAGATAAAACGGTGTAATTAATAAAACTAATTAATTAACGAATTTTCCTTTAGTCAGTCAACATTCTGTCGGTTTGGCAACTAAATAATTGCGGATTTTTCGAATAATATAAATCGACCGTATTTAATTTATTAAAATATATAGGGGTAAGACCGTAGGGTTAAAGTGGCCCTATTCTTTAATTTTAATCAATTGCAAATCTTCATTTCTCTTTAAATATACGCTTATTAAATATAAAAAAATCGCTATTTCACAACTAACGTAATGATATAACAGTTGGGGATGGTGGGGGGGCAATTCAGTGAAATTAAAAATAATTTCAGTGATATTCAAGATTATTATAAGGTAATTAGGGTGTTATTTTTAACAGAAAATGCAGTATAATTAAATTACTATTAACAATGGTCTAACCGCGAGCATCCCTTCTCCCTTGTAGAGTGCTATAAAAAAAAAATAAAAAAAATTTTAATTCAGAAACGTAGAATAAATTATTAGTACAGTATCGGCGAATTATGTACGAAATTTATGTAGGAATTATATTGAAATTTTGTTGAATCATTGTTGTGAAATTTTGAAAATGAGAAAAAAATTTTTTTTAAAGATTTGTTTCTCTTCCCCGTGGATTGAGATTAAACTCAAAAATAATGTTTTAAATTGAATTCAATTTTCTGTTTTTTTGATTTCGTACACTGACGTTAAATTGTACGTACAATAAACTGTTTGTTTCTTTGTATCTCTGTCTGCTTTTAACGGACGAACGAAAAAAAAAAATACAATTTTCACCCCCAACCCCCTTCAACCCTCTCAAAATCGGTTACATAAACCAGGTGAAAGGGGCCCGTGTCCCTCTCTCTCCTTTTCTACTGATAAATATTTAGTTTTTCTCAGTTTTTTCTGTACCCCCCTCCACCCCGGTTTCCTTTTCAGCCCCTACGTTTATCGTTTCAAGGGACTTTTTTTATTACTATTTTCCGTTGTCGGTGACAGCAGAATTTAAAACAACACCACCTTATCGGTAACAGAGAGAGAGAGAGCCCTTGATGGGGAGAAGTTCAAAGGGCCCAAAGGGCAAAATCTGGTTACCCCATTTTTTAATTTTTTTTTAGATTTACAATATAAAATTTGCAGGGCCAAATGTGGGATTCCCGAGATCATTCCCGGGATTAATGAGGAATAAATTTAAAATAGACGCGTGACTAATGAATATTAATAAATCTAGTTTGAAATATAATCGAAAGTGGAATAATAAAAAAAAAATTCCCCCCACCACACTTTCGTGTGTAACCGATAAAATAGAAAAAGCATGAAAAATAATAAATCGTTCATTCTCGAATCATTCAATTGAACGAACTCAATTATTGTTGATTGTAAAACTATTTTATTTAATTGACCAATTATAATAAAAAAAAAAAATAAAAAATCTTAAACCTCTTTCACTCTGCGCGTGCATCAATCAATGCGT
This sequence comes from Lethocerus indicus, assembly GCA_019843655.1. Lineage (NCBI taxonomy): Eukaryota > Metazoa > Arthropoda > Insecta > Hemiptera > Belostomatidae > Lethocerus > Lethocerus indicus. The sequence continues at coordinate 33,248,112 of JACDQD010000005.1, read as the reverse complement.
TTTAATTATTTGCACGCATAAAAAAACCGGTTTATAATATTTTTTACAGTTTTGAGAATATTCCCTTATTTCAGGCACAATACAACAATAAACAATACATCGATAAATATATTATAATATAGAGTTGAAAGTTTGAGCGTTTTCACCCCGTACAAATCCTACACACAATATATATATATATATATATATATATATATATATATATATATATATATATATAATAAGTTAATGACGCTAGGGTTGAATTATGATTTTTAGAAATAACAGAAATTTTTACAAAAATTATAATTTCTTCCAAATCTAAACTTTACCAAATAATTTAACTATATATATATATATATATATATATATATATATATATATATATATATGTAATCAACAATTTGATTAGATGTATTCTGGGTCTTGAGGAGTTCCTCAAGAGGGGTGGAATATCAAATAATATATAGTAGATTAATAATAAAAGTTTTATTTTTTAGCGAAATAAAATGAATTTTAAATTCAAAATTTTAATACTTTTGGGTACCCCTATATATATATATATATATATATATATATATATATATATATATATATATGAAACTATGGGTAAATACACTAATTCTAGGTATTCGATTGCCAACTAGTGTATGTATATAAAAAAATTTTTTTCGTTTATTTTAAATATTGTTTTTGTTGTATTTCAGAAAATTAAATGTACTCAAAAATCTATTATCGCACATAAATGTTTGTGTCTGTGTGTGTGTGTGAAACAAAGGGAAAAAAAACTTTCGATTTAGAACAGATTTCGTAAATCCTTTCCCACCCCCCAAAACGCCGCCCATCATCCCTCGGGGGGGTTTTCAATTAATATTCAGGATTCTATCCTACCTGAGGGGGTGGGGGCGGGGGGTGGGGAAATTGTGCAGTTACCCCAATTTAGAGTGCATTAAAATTAATAAACCTACTTGTTTTGGTTGGGGAGGGGGGCGGCCCTTTTATGGGTTATACTCCCCGCCCCCGGTCCTACACACATACAATACGAATTATAGAACGAGCCCTCCGCCCCTATCACTAAATATAATCTGATTCTACCCCTTTTAGAATTTCAGAATTCTTCCTACCCCCAGATATAGCTACAATTTACGACTCCACCCCTCCCCGCAGTTGGATGCCCTAACTGAGTTTCAAAATGGATATTGAGATATATCTATTGCGTATTTAGGGAGAAAAAAGTATTTTTAATTGTATAGAAAGGGACGAATGACGTCACTGTTTGTACCCGGGTTCGAATCCCGGTGATAGAAATTTCGCTAAGTCAAATCAAAATGCTTATTATACTTTAAGTTCTGGTGATTTTCAAGGTAGATTCCATCCCCTAGGAGAGGGATACTGGAGCGGAATTAATTTACAGTTTTTTCGCATCGAACACACGTCAGAATCGGGGATATTTGAACCAGAGAGCTGCTGATAAAAAAATGATCAACCCCTACACGTAGGGGGGGGTGAGGGTGACAGATTGATTCGAAATGTCCAACCCCCTCTTACTACCACAACTCAATACCCCCAACCACCCCCTTCAGTCATGCGTATTATCCACCCCCTGGAATGAACGAATTTTAGCCACAATAATAATGGGAGGGGGGTTGTGCCACCTGACACAATTTTAATACATTTTTTTAATACTTCCGGAACGGAGTATTTTAAGACATAACCCACAGGGAATTCAATCCCTCACGACTCTACGTTTCGAACCGTTCTTATTTGAATAATTTCGTAGAATTTTCGGCTTTTTTATATAATAAATCCACCCTTGAAATATCCCATCATTGCGTCCCCTGAAAATTTTCACCCTTAAAAGGAAAATTCTGCCCGATTTGCCCACCACCCTGCGGTGTATAAGGGTTGGAACCGTGAGAGGGGGGGGTTGACCATCGGCCGATCGGATCTATTGAATCGATCATCCCTTAAATACGATTTTAAAAATTTTATTCAGAAAGATTGTCAGTATAATGTCAGAGAATAAATTGAAGTTAATATACAGTTTTGTATTCACAGAGGCCCGCCGCAATAATTACCACCCCCCCCCTCCCCGAAACAACCCCTTTTAAAGGGGCTAATGAAATTTTCCCCGTTCTAGAAGGATTCTCTCCTTCCCACATTATTACTATTATTATTATTGTTATTAGAAACCGAGATATGTATAACATTCGGCCAATTCTAGACCCCCCCAAAATTCTAGACCGGAGTACTATCTCATGTCCATTTCAGTAACGGGGAGTCTCCTTTCAGAAAAGGGTTGTTAGTAAAAAAAAAAAATATATCTGGAGAATATATACATCTATATATATATAATATAGAGCGGTATGAATATTCTGGGATGGATTACAATGATGATTGAAACCGGTCTAGCTTATTGTATGGATAACATATCAGTTTACTATCTTCTATCTTCAGTCTTGATTCTTCTATCTTCAGTCTTCTTTCTTCCCCATCTTCAGTCTTCTTTCTTCCCCATCTTCCAGTCTTCTTTCTTCCCAATCTTCAGTCTTCAATTTTAAATCTTCAATCTTCTATCTTTGATCTTTAAACCGGTTTTTTTTCTAATCTCTTGTTTTGCAATTTTCAATTTAAAATTCTGTCCGCAAAAGTGATTCGAATCTACGCCGTATTATTAGAAAAATATACGTTAATTGTCACGCGCCGTTCGGTGGAAAAACTCAAGAAATCAATTTCAATATCGGCGCTATTGAAAAAGCGAAACTCAAGCTATTAACTACCCTTATCTTATAGAGTGATAATGTAAATATTTTTGTAATATAATTCGTGAATTTTATTGTTACTCTTACGTTATTTTTTAAATTTTCAATTTCTTTTTATGTTTTCCATCAAGATAATATTGGCGACAATAACAGATTCGTGATATGCTAGACCGGTTTTTTTTATTTTTTTTTAATAAAAATTGTAATCCATCCCCTAGTATTTATCCCGGGGTCTATGCCTATAAAAAAAGTCAGTAAATTACCGATACAGACATGAAAACTGATCTAATAGACTGGTCCGTATCCGGATGATATTCCGGTCTAGAATTTTAGACTAATAATTTTTTTTTAGACTAATAATTCCGCCTGAAATTCCCATTGCGTAGGAGAATCCTTTTCGGACGAAAATCCGCCAAATTATCGTAGTTTAGTGGTTGAAAATACCCATTATATCGGAGCGCATAATATCGCGGATTTTAAGCAGTATTTAAAAAAAAAAAAATAGCGAAAATTTCAATTCATTTTTGCGCCCCGTTGAATACAGAGTTTTGTTTGTACGAGCGGTTGAGAACTTTCTCCTACCCCTAAACAGCTACAGAGAATAATATTACAATATTCATGAGTGGTGGGTTATATATATATATATATATATATGTATCTCCTTGTTCGTGTAAGTGATTTTAACTATAACTTAAGCTCTTTCCCCGGGACTAAAAAGCTAATAAGCTTTGAGCCCCCCCCACCCCAATCCACCCCAATATTCTCCGCCACCCCCGTAACTTGTTCTAGTTTAGGGGTGGTGGGGGGGGGTGTTTAAGTTACGAGTGGTTCGTGCTCTCACCCCCTTAGAATTGGAGGGGAGGGGGGGGTAACCACCCCCTTGTAATTGTTTGGACGTACGCCATAGTCACGCCCCCTCTCCCCCATCTCCTGCTGCTATTCCCAACAACCCCTTCGGTGTTATTAAATCCGGGCCCGCCCCGCCCCGCCACCCCCTTTTTTTCTTTTTGACTGTTCGCCACCCTCGGATTAATCAACGGTTGTTGAGACTCTTACCACCCTTATTCGCGTTATAGAAATTCCGGGGGATGAGAGATATTTATTTTTTTAGTTTGTCACAACCATAAATTACAATATGTAGACGTTGATGTTCGCATAAACTGTATTTCTTAAGTTCTCTAAGCGGGTTGACGCAGTCTGAGGGTTGGTTCTTTTATAATATTTTCGACTTAAGTTACTCAAATATTGACTCTATTCAGACGTGATTTGCCGAAAATATTGGGGTTGGCAACTAAATAATTGCGGGCGTCTTATTAAGTCGTGAATTTTATGTTGTAACGAACATTTCAGCATACTTTAACTTTAGGTTTGAAGATGTAAACGTACGTAAAAATACAAGAAAATAAAGCGGTCTACGTCTGGCGACGAAACCAACCCCCCGCAATAACATAGTTGCCAACAACCCGCATATACTACTGATGTACACATATAGAGACGTTAGATATTCAGCGAGTTGTGGAATATAAACCCTCCCCAACCCCACCCCCTAAGGGTTTAGTGTGGCCGGAGTCGTTGGAAAGGCATCAGAGGAAAAGTACGCTCTGTAGGGGTAGGTGGGGGATTTGAAGGGAGGCTCAAAATACAATCTTGTGCCCGGAATACACACGTGTATTCTCCTCCTACCCCCCCCAGGCCACGTGTATTACCCAACCCTTCTCTTATCTACCCGAGAATACTTTTTTTTTTTCAGTTTCAACGCCGAACATATAGCTAATTTCAACCCTTCCAAAATGCCCCCCAGGATTTCCACCCCGCTTTGATACTAGTGGGCGATTTTTGTCCACTGGTTTTAAGGGTTGGAAAGGGAGGGGGGTTGACCGTCGACCGATTAAATGATCATCCCTTAAATATGATTTTAAAAATTTTATATCTTAAAATAGAAAGAGAAAAACAGGGATTTTCACTAAGGGCGAGATGTATAAGGGTGGTCACACACAGAGACACAGACATTTAGTCAAGCACAGAGTAAATCGAAGTTAATATACAGTTTTGTATTCCAACGACGCCCCCGCTGTAATAATTACCAACCCCTTTCAAAGGGGTTAATGAAATTTTCCCCCGTTAGCAATAACTAGAGCCTGAGGGGCTCAGATTCTCACATTATTATTATTATTATTATTTTAATTATTATTATAAGCAGATATATGGATACATTCGGCCCATTCTAGACCCTTTTTGTTTGTATTTTTTTTTCAATTTGAAAATCAGTTTCTCCCAGATATTCTTTTATTCAAATAAAATTTTCGCTTTTTCGACCGACAACTGATGTGAAAAAAAATTGTGTTTTTCACTTTTTCAATATCTAAAACCCGGGTTCCTAAACTCTTTGAATTCGTTAAATTCTTAGGAGAATCTGCTCATAAACCTCTACGTCTGCTTCTCTAAAAGCGTAGGGCTTTTAGATAAATCTAATTTTTTTCAACGGGAATAATTAACAGATAGAAAAAGTTATGCTATCCTTACACATATAAAATAAATTATTATCGCCGTATTTAACAATTCGGAAATCCATCTTCGGCACAATTTCCTCTTCAGTTGTACTAAATACGGAGGGTGTGTGGTCCAAAAAATGTATCCACCGTTTAAAAGTCCGTAACTTGCAAACTAATTGAAGTTTTGTTTCGTCAGAACAGAGTCGCCGGATAGTCAGTGTTGTCAGTAGTTGTAGGCTTAGAATTGGATGAAAGGAAGTCAAAATTTTTAAGCCGCTTTTCAAGTACGAAAACATTGAAATGAAGTTTCAAAACGGCAATGGCGAAATTAGTATCGAACAGAGCCAAATATCCAATATCCAAAGTTGCAGTCAGTAGTTCGTAACGGTGACAATTTCGAACACCTACACCTATATACATCTTTAAGTTGGACTTTAAGCTACACTTTCAGAAAAAATTGTAGACAATTCGGTCAATTAGTTCGCGAGTTATGGACTGTTAAACGGTGGATACATTTTTTTGGACCACCACCCTCCCCCCCACTCTGTGTATAATTAATATTAACTCTTTTCGTATATTTCTTGTTTTGGTTAATAATATTCTGTAATTATTTGAAACTGTCAATTAATTGAGAGGTGCTGACAAGGGATGCGGGGGGTTTATAACAAGTTTTTTTTCTGAAAAAAATGAAAAAAATGTCAGAAGCCGCCCTCTATTTTTAGTGTTACAAAACGAGTGTCACAACACAACAACACACCCTCTCTCTCTCTCCCATCCCCCCCCTCAGTCGGTTTGGCACTATTATATGAACTCTTGGTGTATTGAATATTGAGTGCTTGTAACAGTGCCCGGCCTACTGAGGACGGCAGACCGCCGCCAGATATAAAACACGAAAATAAAACACCGCAGGCAGCCGCCCCCGTTCCGCCCGCCCCGCCCCGCCCCGTCCGCAACCGATAATAATACAAGGTATGAAAATGTTTTTTTTTTTGAAAAAGGAAAAATTCAATTTTTTCACACTTTTTCTTTTTGTTCTCTTCCAAAATTCCGTATGCTTTCCACAACAACTGGAAGTAATATAGCGGAAACTGATATAAATCACGCTTTTTTTTTTTTTTTTCACAAATTTTCACACCGCCAACCCGCATACCCTAAATAAAGGAGGAAAAAACGAAAAAAAATTTTAATTTTCGTCCACGCATAATATGCTCTATACACGCCCAGTTTTTTCCTTTTTTTTTTTCAATTTTTCTTCAGAAAGCTTTGGCTAAGGGTTGTTTGTAAGGTTTTTTTCTCGTTCGGGGGTGTTGGTATATTTGGTGAGGGTGTTTTTTTTTTCTATACACTTATGCACAAATGTATATAATTATACGCACGGGTCTGTATAGAAACTTAAAAGAAAGTTGAAAAAGCGCAGACTTCAAAAGTCGAATATTTGCCAAAAAAAAAAAAAAAAAATGATCCGTTTTGAAGAATTTTTGTACACGAGCCGGCTTATCACTTTTTTACTCCGATAGTGGGAGATAATAAATAATTTTATGACACTAATATAAATATATATAATGTCTTATATAATCGAATTTGAAGATGTCTCCAGTCTTTTAGCTGTACGAGCGAAGAAAGTCAAATTACCACCCACCCACCCCCCCACCCTCCCGACCGTAAATTGCGACTACTGAGGACGTTGGCGAAACTTGTATAAGGAAAATCATTACCCAGAAAAAAAAAATTTTTTATACGATTCTATCCGGTCGGCAACTAAGTGTCATTGCGAGGGGGGGGGTGGTTTCGTCAACTAGAATTTTTTTCTGTCGTATTTTTACCCACCTTTACATTTTTAAAACTATATACAAGTGTATATTCTGACGTGTTTATTACAACATCCCCTAACTATTTGTCGTGCGTACCAAAAAAAAAAAAATGCACGACATAAGGGTGGAAAAACGCACACCCGAAGATGAGATGAATCCGCAATTATTTAGTTGCCTACCAAATATATATATATATAGTTATAGTACTAAGTTTTTAAAGTGTTTAAATGCAGAAAAACCGTTTAATTTTGATAATAAAGTGCCTACCGAAAGGGTGCAGAAACATACCTGAAGATTGGAAGAAATCCGCAATTATTTAGTTGCCGATCAAATACATACCATTTTCGCATACCATTACGAATAAAAGTCCCTAATTACGCTCAGATATGTTTTCAATTCCTGTTCTACTATCGAGGGATATGTTGCTTGGATTGTACAATTTAAAGAAAAAAAAAATTTCCCCGAAAATATACACTCAAGCTGTGTATATATTAAGTTTATAATTCGGTACATAGACATTGCACATATCTGCGCGGTTGTGTTGAGAGAGTTTCGCCCCGGTCATGTGTCACACACACAAACCGCAACCAGAATGAAACACGGACCATATAAGCCCGTCGACAACAACCACCACGACTGTAGTATATAATGACTAAAGTTTAATGAACTTTCCGGCTGATGGGGGTGGTTGGAGGGGGGAGGGTGGTTCAGTTTTCGTATAGCGCACACAGGAGGCGGCTCCAGCCCCCCGAGTATTTCTCCCTTCAGCGGACAATGTCATGTGTCATACCCCCGGCATGTGACATACCTGTGAGGGAGGGGGTTGGGGGGGTTAATACTTTGTCCGAGATTACACCATTAGGGAAGGGATTATTATTATTATTATTATTATTATATTGGGCGAATAAAAGGTGTCCTACAGGACGACACTGTAGGACACTTCCGGACAGCCGATAGTTTTTATCACCTAAGAAATTTATTTAAAAAAAAATAATCCTCCCCCCCCTCCCCTTTCACCTCGAAATATTCAACAACGAAAAGTGCACTCGAAACCCTTTTAAATCGCCTACGAAATTCAATCGAAACTGCTCAAAAACAACCCCCACACACAGACACATTTTTCATCTCTAAAATCGGCCGGACACAACCCCCCAAAAAATACCCTTTTTTCACCCGCAATATGAGTCCACCCCCCGAAAATTCAATTTTTTCCGCCTCAAAAACCAACAGACTTTCATTCACTTCCAAATCGCTACGAAAATTGGGGGTTCGAAACCTCCCCAAGAAGCAAGAAATGGAATGTTTCGGGGCGACAACTGTTCGAAAATTTCGTACAAAATATGGTCGGAATATCTGGCTTTCGGTAAAACCGCGTTTTTATGTCATTTAATTATATCCTTGTGTTAATTTTAGGACACCTATATATATATATATATATATATATATATATATATATATATATAAAATCTTGCTGAAATGTTTAATTGTGATAGGAATTAAGTGTAGGTGGGGGGGGAGGAGTCAGGAGATTGTATTTTACCCCTTTGAGAGGAATTGCGGGGGATTGTTTAATTTTGGTGCGCACCCCCAACTACAGTAATTACTTTAATTTTTCCTTACCCCCACCCCCACCACCAACCCTCGTTACAGAATTGAGCCATTTACATTTTAATTGGTGTGTACCCACCCACCCACCCTCTCTATCTCTCTATCAACCCCCGGACCTAATCCCCCCCCCACCATTTCAACCCCTAGAGACTTTTCCTTTGCCGCCGCCGTCCCTTCCTACCGTCCGTCTCGTAGTGGTATATAACTTCGGGGGTAAAATATAATATATATTTATGTGGAGGACGGATATAATAATTGTCGTCAGAAAATTACAAAAAAAAAAATAGATTTTCTTGAGCTTCCCCTCTACGGAAATAGAGTTGAAACAATACAATTTATTATTATTATTATACATAATTATTAACGGTAAGATAGCGTTATGTTGTATACTGTATACGGACGATGGGGAAAAGCTCGATATGACGTCATATTATGGCGAAGAATTTATGCTTTAACATACTGTAAAAAACTGTAAATAAAAAATGTATATAACAAAGGAGATTTTTTGGCATTTCACCGTATATACAGAGTATATACACTGCACGTAGTTTTGTAGGTATAGCACGCACTTTTAAGAGGTTGTAAGGGACCGCAATATTCGACGCAAAAAACGCTACTGACGGTGGCGAAAAGCCGAATATTTTATCGGCTTATTGTCGGGGGCTCACAATAGCACAAAAATTTTGCACATAAATGTATAAAAAAAATATTTTTTCTATAAATGTGTTACTTTTTTTTTTTTAAACAGTCGTCTCTCTCCATTTTCGACATATATACATCAATTAATATTATGTAAAATGTATTTTTTTTTTACAGCCGGATAATAAAATATTTTCGACTCGTCTAAACGCACACAAATGTGTATTCGGATGTGTAATCATAAATTGGTTTAATTTCATGTCTATTATGTGTATTTTTATGAGTCCTATATATATATATATATATTTTATTGAACTGTATGTATCTCTGTATAGCCTGTAGAATTTCGTGGAAAATGTATGCGTCGATACAGTTTTCGTACGACGTCTCCAAATCTATCAGCGACCTCAGTGGTAAACTCTATTACTTGGGAATAAATTTTTTTGGGAATACATTTTTGGGAATAAAAAAATAACAAGCAATATGGGGGTAGTATTTCTGGCCGTAAAAAAAAATTCATATCTGGCCTTATATAAACACATATATTTACGCGAGGTCGATTTATTTATTTTCGACTGTAAGAGCGATATGTATTTTTCATCCCGATTCTGCCCCCGCCCACCCCCCCCCCCTTTAATAACGACCTACGTTTTTTTTTTTTTTATTAGCGCTTTTATCCCGAATTTTTTATTTTAATCTCTCTATTCCTCTCGTCGTTGCCGAGAGCCTTTATTACAAGTACACGCTGCCGCCAACCCCCCGCCCAAACCCCCAACGATGGACATTTATCAAACAGAAAAAAAAAAAGTATAAACGTCAACCCCCCCACCGCCCCCCGCCACGCCAAAAGCTCAGTGTTTGTTAAACTCCCATCTACTGAAATTTATATGACGGGATTTTTTTTTTGGAGTATAAATCGTCCCCCGAGGACATTTCTTTTACTTTATATTAGGGAACGGCCACCAGAAGTGTCAGTTTTGACAGAAAATTATTAAGATTAGCTACACAGAAGTCAGTGTCCGACACATTGGGCCTTATATATATATATATATATATATATATATATATATATATATATATATATCTAATTTTTGGTAGTGTTATAGTGCAACTGAACACGTTGTGCAGTCAGTAGTTTTTGCTGCAGTTCGGCGCGGCATAAGTTTCTGTCTGTGGATCTCAATAACGGTGACAATTTCGAACACCTACACCTATATACATCTTTAAGTTGGACTTTAAGCTACACTTTCACCGAAAATGAGACCCAACTCGGTCAATTAGTTTTCAAGTTATGGACTGTCAAACGGTGGATACATTTTTTTGGACCACTCTGTATATATATATATATATATATATATATATATATATACCTGCCTTGCAGTAATACTACTTAAGGCACCCCCATTCATGATATTGAATGCCCCCACAAACGAGCCGCTACTTATTTCAAGCGCAAAGTTATTGTTACTTTCCCCGACCTCTGTACTTCATTAATCAAGTCTTGTACCGGCCCCACTTACTTACTTATATACGCATTTCCCACTATATAAACGCTTTTTATGAAAAAACCCTTTTATTTTAACAGGAGTGTTTGGGGCGGAAAAAATCCACGTATATTTGCCAGAAATTTGATATCTGTCTGCAGAAGAAAGAAAACCCTTCTGAGTCAAACTGGCAGTCTCGTTATACAGAGTGGTCTTTAGAATAGGGGTTGGGGGTCGTTGGGGATGATGACCCTTAAGCAGCCAACCTAAGGATATCTTCTATTTTATACGGTTTGTCCTAAATTTGCTCCTTACAACCAATTTGTTCTGAGGGGAAATTGGAAATGAATAGAGGCCGTAATTTTCCGAGAGGAAGACAAATACGCCGAAAGTTACAATGAACGACCGAAATTCGGGACAACAATCGATGACTGGACGAAGTTTCAATCGTTTCATTTCAGAAGGTTTATACGCGACAAGAGTTTGTACTTGTTGATCGGCACGAAGTTTGTAAATTGTATTGTGTTTAAATACCCGTCTAGACTACGTTTACGCCGATAGTACAATCGGTTTATTTTTGCGCAACGAGAGAAAATTTACTGTAATTTTACAAACTGTTTGAATGTAATATTCTATTCCCAAGTATATTGTTACAGTGTTCCAAGTCAAACTTTCAATGTTTTAAAACTTCAACAAACTGTCTCAATATGAAAATTTCTCTTGAAACAGTTTCGTGAAACATTTCCATTTGGGGGACTTTGGTTTATTTAATGTAGTTCCCCCCCCCCCAGTTTTTAGCATTTAAAACTCTCGAGCCTTTTCCTTATTTTTATTCAGTTCCTTTTTAATCCATCATCCGCAATTATTAAATATGTAAAGCCCACTCTCCGTTGAGAATTCTCAGAGATAAGAAGGGGATGATTACACCCCCATCCCTCTCTGGGCCAAGAAATTGAATGTAGGCCCCCTTTAAATGGGCGTGGCCGGTTAGTACAGACATAACGACAGGGGTTGGTGTACCATGGGAGTGGTGGGGGGGTATAAATTGTCTAAGCCCAACTCACCCCTTCGGCCCATTTCCATCCCTAATTTGCATAGACAATCTTGCCACCCCTTCCCCACCTTTATTTACCCCCCCCCCACAACCCCCACCTGTTTACAAATGGGCGTCATCGCTCACGGGCACACGGTCCATACCCTCCCCACCGGTATAATTTTTTTTTTCTAAGGGTTGCCACCCTCCTACAACCCCCCACTTTTAGAGTGACTTTGTCAATTCCTAATCGAGAGAGAGAGCCCCCCCATGGACTTTTCTCCCTCGTGTCGGGTCTATTTAGGGGGAGGAAAAAAATTGATGTCCCCGAAAAAAAAAGGATTTTTTGGACTTGAAAAAGAATTTTTTTTTCTAAATCGACGCAATTCTTTAGAGCTCCAAGCAGCGGCAAGAAATTGAAATATATTCGACTCGAGATGTTCGAAATCTTACAACGTTTCGTAAACTTTTGAACATTTCTGATCCTGTGTTCAATTTAACGAAAATAAAAGCTTAAAAGTTAAGATTCTATAACTGTAATATACCACAGTTTTGTGGTCCAGCGAGGGGTTGAAATACCGTAGAGATTTCCTCTGTTCTTTCAGTCTCCTCCCGCTGGATTTTTTTGTGGATTTTTTTTCTTGAGCGCTACTGAAGACGGCGAACGGCCGAACACGACGAACCTTAGGTTCTACAAGACTTAAAAACTGTTCTATAGACGGCTCAATACACACGTGGTTAGGTCTTAAAATGGGGTAAATTATTAATTTTTTCTTTTTGAGAGTGTATTTTTTTTTTCTAAGTTTTGATGCCGTCCAAAATTGCACCCCCTTTAAAGTAACCGCACTTGATTTTCAATACTGAAGTTGGGGGGGAAAAAAATTCAGGACCTCGTGTCCTCTAAAAGTGAAAATTTGAACATTTTTGAACTGCTGTTTGGTGAAAAAAAATTTTAATTTACCCGAATCTATTGAGACTGTACGATAAAAAAAATTCTGAACAATAATATGAGTAAACATGGGGTGGTGGGGGGTTTGTGGGGGATAAATTTATACATCGCATTATTTCCAGCGTTATTGAGGGCTACTATTTGAGAGAGGGAGAGAATTTTCCGGATTGAAAATACATATTTCCTCCCCCCCCCCAGTGGATGGATTCGGCCTGACGTTGACCGGATTTATTTCCATTATTGAATTTACCTTTTTTTTTTGTATGTGTTAAAATATTTAAACTGGCAATATCAATTGTCCCTTTTTTTGTCAATTTTTTTTTTTACACATCAATCGAAACGCGGTCTAATTTATGCATTCCGTTATTGAACAATTATTGGAATACGATTCTCAGTTTTTCACGCCCATTAATTTTAAATTGAAAAAAAAAAAACGGTAATTTTCACGAGTTTTTTTTTCACGAAATTTTTTTAAACCGTCCTCTGGGCCCTTCGCTCTCGTAGAGAAATTGTCGCATTGGACCGAATGCTACTGACGATTGGGGGCGGGCAAAACATAATTCTATAGGAAATAATAATAAAAAAACGTTTTAAGAAACTAATTTTCTTTTTATATTAATATATTGTCGGGAGTAGATTTTTTAACAAGGAACGCAATTCATTCGGTTTTTGCAAAATAAATATTAGAAGATTCGTCCTCAGTCAGTTTCTGAAGAAGAAGAAGAAGAAGAAGAAGAAGAAGAAGAAGAAGAAGAAGAGAAATGATTTGGGCCATTAATCACTCGCCGTCCAATATTTTAACTTCGATATCACAATGTATTGACAAACTTTTATGTTTATTTTTTTTCATGTTAAAAGGGGGAAAAAAAACCCTGGAAAAAAAGGTTTTTCCAACACACGATTTTACCTTTAAACTTAAAAATGACAATTCGAGAGTTCCGGTCGCGGAAATTTCTTGAGTTTTTCTCGCGTATACCGGTCTTTTTTTCTAGACCGGTTTCGGCCGCTCGCCACCCCCCCCGTCTTCAGTAGCGCGGCTGTGTCAGTAACTTTTGGTATACTTTTGGATGTTTTTGGGTTGTAAAAGTGACAGTGACAGTGCAGTAAGGAGGATGCCCCCGAAAAAACATCCAAAGTGCCGAAAGTGATTGCAACACAATGCTACTGAAGATGGGGGTGGCGAGCGGCCGAAACCCGTCTAGCAAAAACCCCCACGAACAGAGTCAATTTTAGTCAAAATGGACATTGGGCTATATATATATATTACTTAGCTGCTTACAACTATTTAAAGTTTTGCCGCGAACCCCTAGTTTTCCACCCTTAGAGAAATGTATCTGGGAAAATATGATTTCACAAATTTTATATTTACTATTCCCGCTGTACTAGTAGTTTAAAATCTTTAAACCGGCGGCGGGCTTTGTGCAAGACGACGACTTGATTCCGTGGGGTCTTAGTTTCAAATCATCAATTTGGTTGTAATATCAATTTTTTTTTTAATTTTAAGTTACGATTACCAAATTTGAAAGTAATATTCGCCCTCAATCAAAGGTCATTGACCTTTTCAGGGTTTTGAGAAAAAAACAACGCGACGATCCACAACTTCAATCCGAACTTGAAGAAAAACTCGAGAACGGTTTTATTAGAAAACTAATTTTAGAGGTTTTTTTTATTTAGAAAATTATGGGGGGAAAAAAAATTATTTTGAATTTTCTACGAGTTTTCAATTCAGGGTCGTTTCGTGAAATGACCCTCTTTGTTCTTCGATCTGTCAATCTGCTCAATTTAAGTCCTCCCCCCCCCCCAACTTAATTTTTTTTCCAATAGGAAAATGGGACTTTTCCGGGCTTTTTCGAATTTAATATCCTCGCATTTCCTGGACCGGTTTTCCTCCACTTTCGAGTGGATTATCTCTCAAGATAATTGATAAAAAGTTATATATATATTTGTAATTGTTACAGTTTCATCAAGTGTCGCTTATACGGAATGGTCGGAACTTAAGTGGAGATAAAAATGACTTTTTCAATATAGTTTTTGCCCGAATAATCGTTTTTTTTTCGCTGTCAATTTTTGTCTAATTTCTCTTCTATTGAAGGATCAATAATAATCCCGATCCGATTGATTATCGAGGGACGAATACTCATCATCGCATAATAATATTCGTTCGTATAGAAACGACACAATGATTATTTCTCCAAACAACCCCAACCACCATCCCCGCATTGTCGCTTTTCGCGGAAAGCCGTGGGGGGGGGGGAAGCGAATATTTCCAATTTAGTGAAATTTAAATAAGCGGCCCAAATTGATTTGACGGTATAATATGGCGTTTAGGGCAATAAAAGCGGTGGCCAATTTAACGAAAAATTTGTTTTTTTTTCCACACTTTTGGGGAATTTTATTATTGACGAAAAAATTTTTAAAAGAAGTGGCTACGCGACCCTTAATTTTAAATAAATAATATTAAAAAAAAAAAATAAAAAAGGGGGAAACTAGTGGGTTTCTCATTTTACAGTTGTAACAATAAAAGAGTGAAAAAAAATTTTTTTTTTTTTATAACTTCCTCGTGAAGAATTCGAGACCCACAGGATTTTTCTCCTGATTAAACAATTACCTTATTTTTTAAAGGAAGTGGCCACGCGACCCTAATTTTTAAATAAATAATATTAAAAAAAATAAAAAAAGGGGGGGAAACTAGTGGGTTTTTAATTTTACAGTGTTAACAATAAAAGAGTGAAAAAAAAATTTTTTTATAACTTCCTCGTGAAGAATTCGAGACCCACAGGATTTTTCCCCTAATTAAACAATTACCTTAAGGGTTTTTTTTTAACTTTCCATCGGGTTCAATCTTCGGGGACTATGGGGACCTGAATCTATTTAAAAATATTATAGGGGGTAGTTTTATTTTATTTTTTTTTTCACTGTACTCTCTTCAATAGTTCGATCGGTGTAACTTTTAATCAATTTTTACATTTTTAAATCCGTAAATTTGTACCGTTATTGAGGGCGTTAAACGGCTAAAACTGAGACAGAGAGAGACAACGGAGTTTCGACGACGTGACCGCTCGCTCTTCTTCAGGAGCACGTTCTGCGCGTAAACCCCAACCCACCCCTAATGGAATTTTAACGGTATATCCCCCTCCCCCTCCCCGTCAACAATAAGTCCGCATTGTTGCCAACCGACTGCCTTGATTGTGACCTAATTCGTGTTGAACATACAAGCAATGTTCATCCTACACCCCCTAACGATAATAGTGATAAGGGTAGTTTTTTTGGGGGGGAGGAGGAATTGGGGAAATTTGGGGGGGGGGACGTGAACGTTCGCCAGGAGTTTGTTGACCTCCGGGGAGGTTTAAGGACACTATAAGGGTGGGTTGTGGTGGGGTGGGGCACTAACTAATCCACAATCCACTATATCTAGAGACAAATATCGAGTGTCGTACGACTATCCAATATTGGACAAGGAACCCGTGTACACACCGGTACACAGTACAAATAGCCCTTTATATTAATTGTACACTGTTCGAATTTGAACCAGACTGTAAAATATTTGGGGGGGGCGGGGGGTGGGGGGGTTTTGTTGGCAATTAAATAATTGCGGATCCTACTAATCTTTTGGGGGGTGTGCGCGCCCTTATTATGTCGCGCATTTTTTGTTAAGTAATCGGCATGTTGTAAATTAACATTTCAGAGGTTTGAAGATGGAAACTGTTTATTTGTAATTTCTCCAAGTTGTCTGTACTTAACATTTATGAAATTTTCTCATATATAGTTTTAAATTTATCTATTTTAACGTATTCGAGATATGTGGGATCTGCCAGGGGGTTGGAATACCGTAGAGATTTCTCCACTCGCCGGTTCGGGGTCTATTTTTAGACCGGTTTCGGCCGCTCGCCTCCGTCTTCAGTAGCGGCTGTGTGTCTGCCACTTTCGGTATACTCTGGATGTTTTTTTTCGACTACAAGTGACAGTGACAGTGCAATGAGGGAGGATGCCCCTAAAAAAACATCCAGAGTGCCGAAAATGACAAACAGCGCTACTGAAGACGGAGGCGAGCGGCCGAAACCGGTCTAGTAAAAGACCCTGAACCGGCGAGAGGAGACTGAAAGACACGAAATCTACGGTATTTAAATTTATAGTTTCCCGAATTATTTACAACATTATTATATATTTCCATAGGGGGAGAACCACCCCCCCCGTCATCAAAACCTACCCCAAAACGGCCAATAAACTGGGCTTTTCCCCCTATTTCTATTGAATTTTGATTTGTCGCCTCTACCCGACCAGAGTTTTTGAGTTGTGGCCCTGGAGGGGGTGGCGGTAGCTCTTATTTTTGAAGGGTGGTGGGGGGGGGTGGCGCACAAATTCTTTGAAATACGGTTAGCAATTTATGTGTTTAGAGGGCGGTCGAGGGTGTACCTACTACTACTACTACTACTGAGGAAACCAGATGTATATCTGGACTGAAATATGAAAGGGGTAAAAGGTAAAAGTTTCTCGGATTATGGAGCAACCCCCCCCCCGCCCCTACCGAAAATGGGCAAGATATTACCCATTTTTCTCTTTATCTCCCTCTAATGGGCCAACGATAAGGGTAAAGAGAGAGATATCCAGATAGTGGTATATATATATATATATATATATATATATATATATATATATATATATATATATAAAATGAGAAAAGAAAAATGTTTTCGGGCGATAATTCTACGTTACAACATAAAGTTGGAACGAGGTTAATTTCGATTCCAAATAATAAGTTATTCTATATAAGGGTAGTCCGCTTTGCATACACAGAGTCCTCCTCTCTGTCGGGGGTTGTTTCAACCCCCACCCCCACCAACCATACATTTCGACATTTTAGAGACCAACAACAACCCCCAACCGCCTGTAGTAAGAAAGGGCGTTTATACCACCGTCCCCTTTAACACTGAGAACGGTCGCGCTTTCGGGGGTTACTTAAGGGCTAGTAGTATATCATTGTAGGCTAAGGTCCTCTCTCGACCCGATAATGTTCCTCCTCCCCCTCCCCCTCTGCCATCTCCTCTTCTACAACACGACCAGGATTCAGTTAGGGGTCGTAGAGGAAGGAAATACACGACGGGACGGGGTTGGACCGGGGGTGGGGTGAGAGGGTTGCTGGGGATGGATTATTCATGTTCACACCCCCACACAGTCTGTGCGGTACCAGATATATACTGCCTATGGGGGTTGTTCTGCTTTTCGACAATTCACCCCTATAATATGTCCCATTTAAAAAAAATATATATAACACCCCGTGTATTTTGTCTATTTATCTATACCGATACTTTATCGCCGTGTAGCCGAAATTAATATTGATAAAGTACAGATTCCGGTTTTATCTACGAATTAAGTAAGTATCGGGGGAACCGGGATTCGGAACCCTGGACGGCCCAACCGATTTACAATTTACAGAACGAATAACTAAATTTTCTTTAAACGTGAAAAAGTCGGTTAACGCGATGGACGCCCGATCTGCTTAAATTGTTGAATGAGAGAGGACTTTGTTGCTTAAAGTAACAAAAAAAAAAAATGGCCTTATCTCCGTAATAAACTCGAGATAAATTATGTTTTAGTTTCGAAACTGCGCCCCCCCCCCCACACACTTTCACCGGCCTCAAATGCCAACGCTGGATAATATCACGTTAGGGTGGGGGATTGTTGAAACTGAGTTGAAAAATAGAAACCGAACTGAAAAAAAAAAAGTGTCATCCCTTAAAAATTAGCCAATCTTCGACTCGCCGTAATAAAAAACGGTAATCAAAACTTTTATTTGAGCTTTCGGGGGGCTTTTTTTGAGACAGAATTTTTCACACACTGTGCACTCGACGAAATTGGAAAAACTCTTCCGAACCGATATTTTCATCCCTGCGATAATTTCGTTTAAAAAAAAAAAAAATTTTTTCTTCAGTCCACATTTTCCCCTTCGCCGAGTGAAAGTTCACAGAGTAAGTTGATGTAATCAACGAGATATCGTTCGGGTTTTATAAAATCCGGTTACGCAATTACACCTTTTTTATACTGTATCAAGCGGATTCAAATACACCTAACGTATTGGGCAATAAATTTTATAAAAAAAAATTCCAAAAATTTCATAAAAATCTATCGAATTATGCCAAATACGCTTCGATCTCAACATTGTTATTTCGGAGATTTGACACAGAAATTTTTTAAATTTCTGTACAGTCTCATACTCGCCATTGTATATTCGTATATCTACGCTAATTAGCTGCATTTTTTTTAATTATGATTTTATTGCATTCTCACCGCCGTATTTCATTGCGAATATCACTGGAGGGGGGGGGGATGTAATAAAAGTAGAAAAAAAATATATTACGAACTTCGTTCATTTCAAGTTTCGGTTGGCAAATTTGTTACGGGGGTTGTAGTAAATGGCTGCTCTAGATTATGTTTAAAATTGAAACTTTAAAAATTTTCAATTCTTAGAAACTTACGTGCCCCGAAGCAGGGGATTTTTGCACACACAACCGGTTATCGGTTTTTCCCACCCTCCAATATGTTCCCGGAATGTACGGGAAGGCTTGAATATTAAGTATAATAAGTTCTTAGGAGTTGTATAGTAGTTACTCTTTGCGGCGGTGGTATTCCCCCGGTTGGTGGTATAATACTTTCTCTTTTAAGTCGTGACCAGTTTATTCGAAAGGCGACCTTTCGTTCTGAAGAAGGAAGAAGGGAGGAGGAGGAGTTTTCTCTCTATTCCCACACACGTCATTGAATTTATCTCTGGATGAAATAAATTTCGTAAAAAATTTCTTAGCCTGTCAAAAAATATCGAATGAAACATATCGAATATTCGACATCGATTGGAGCAATAAAAATTATGGAAAAATATGATCGAATTGGTAAAAATTCAATCCGAATATATTACGACTGAGATGTAGAGAAAACTGACAGAAGGAATAATTTTTTATTGCGCAATTCGAACGCACAAAGTGTAATAAAGATGCCGAGGTAGAGCACTTGGCTAATAAAGTAAAAAAAATTGAATTCTTGGGAAAAACGACCCCACGAATAAGGGAAGAAAAACCTCAATTGACCTCCTCTATTGGGATAAAACAAAAATCCTGTCTAGGGGGTGAACTGCCAAGAGAGGGTAGTTGTGGAGCCGGTTCAAGTATAAAAACTTGTAATTTTTACCCAATTATTGGGTATAAAAACTGACAGAAGGAATAATTTTTTTTGCGCAATTCGAACGCACAAAGTGTAATAAATATGTCGAGGTAGAGCACTTGGCTAATAAAGTAAAAAAAATTGAATTCTTGGGGAAAAACGACCCCACGAATAAGGGAAGAAAAACCTCAATTGACCTCTATTGGATAAAACAAAATTCCTGTCTAGGGGGTGAACTGCCAAGAGAGGGTAGTTGTGGAGCCGGTTCAAGTATAAAAACTTGTAATTTTTACCCAATTATTGGGTATAAAAACTGACAGAAGGAATAATTTTTATTGCGCAATTCGAACGCACAAAGTGTAATAAAGATGCCGAGGTAGAGAATTGGCTAATAAAGTAAAAAAAAAATTGAATTCTTGGGGAAAAACGACCCCACGAATAAGGGAAGAAAAACCTCAATTGACCTCCTCTATTGGGATAAAACAAAAATCCTGTCTAGGGGGTGAACTGCCAAGAGAGGGTAGTTGTGGAGCCGGTTCAAGTATAAAAACTTGTAATTTTTACCTAATTATTGGGTATAAAAACTGACAGAAGGAATAATTTTTTTATTGCGCAATTCGAACGCACAAAGTGTAATAAATATGTCGAGGTAGAGCACTTGGCTAATAAATTAAAAAAAAAAATAGAATTCTTGGGGAAAAACGACCCCACGAATAAGGGAAGAAAAACCTCAATTGACCTCCTCTATTGGGATAAAACAAAAATCCTGTCTAGGGGGTGAACTGCCAAGAGAGGGTAGTTGTGGAGCCGGTTCAAGTATAAAAACTTGTAATTTTTACCTAATTATTGGGTATAAATTAGTTGTATAAATCCTAAGGATGGGGGTCGGTCTAAAGTCTGTCATTGGACTTAATTTAAAGAAATTGTTAAGACTTGAAATTAAGTCATTGAGAGTCGTCTCAGATTCAGAGTCGTTCAAACGTGACATGCGATGGCGTGTTATGCCCTTAAGAAAAAGTCTATTTGCACTTTTTCGCATTATAAAGTTCCCCGATAGGGGCAGAAAGTTTTAAAGTCCGGCGGCAACAGGTTACAACACAGGGGTTGAAGAAGAAGAAGGGTGTGGCTAATCCCTCTTAAGTTATAACCCTGGTGGTAGGGAGGGGGTATTACCTTGGGGATTAACGCCCTTCCACCCACCCCCACCACCGGCCCCTTTAAAAGTCCCTTAAGAGTAAGTACAGAGCTAAAAAGGGGAGGAAAAATGGTCAACGGGGGTGGTTGGGGGAGGGCCACTTTTAAAAGTTTTATCAGATACTTTATAGAAAGGGATGACGATAACGACCCTTATAATCGGAGTAGGGACATTCTGTAAAATGTATTAAAAAATACATAATTTCTGTTTCAATGACACCCTTTTATGTAATACATACAGTTTAGAGGTCTCGCCTATCCGACGTTTCACGTATATATATATATATATATATATATATGGAATTTAATCAAAATTATTATTTTTAACGAAAGATTTAAGTTGACAACCCCTAATTCCTTGAAGTTTGCCGTTTTTTAGGAACAAATCAGTTTCGTTTATTAACATAAAAAACGCCGATAGATTTATAGTTTATGATCTCTGGGGCCATCTTCGGTTGCGTATTTATATTTTTATGGATAATTGACAAGTAAAGAAGAAGAAAAAAAGAGAAAAGTAATATAATTTTTAGGGAAAAACGAGCTTTTTTTAGTACAAAATAAAGCAGATTTCACATCCGAAAAACCTCCATTGACATCTATTGGATAAAAACATAAATCATGTCTAGGGGTAAACATTGATAGTTGTTGTTTGACTGACGAAAGGAATATTTTATTGCACAATTTGAACGCATAAAGTGTAATAAAAAAAGATCCCAAGGTAGACAACTTGCTAATAAAGTAAAAAAAAAAGGGGTGAAAATTAATAGAATTCTTAGGGAAAAACGACCCCACGATTTAGGGAAGAAAAACATCAATTGACCTCCTCTATTGGATAAAACGAAAATCCTGTCTAGGGGTGAGAACAAAAACTGTTAAAGTTATCCTAAATATTGGATATTTAATAAGTTGTATATCGGCACCTAGATTTTAAATTTATTGACAGATAAATCTACAGGGTTGGAAACAGTATTAACATTTTTTTTTATACACCCCCCTATATTTTTTTTTTAAATTTTCGCCTCTTCAGGAACAAATCTATTTCGTTCGTCAACACAAGATACGAGTCGCGAGGGACGCTACTGAAGACGGCGAGGGACGCTACTGAAGACGGCGACTGAGCGGCGGCCGAAACCGGTCTAGCGAAAAAGACCCCCCCCCAAAAAACGACTCACACGGAGAAAAGCCACAAAAAAAACCTATAGCTAATATTACATTAACATAAAAAAAATATAAAATTCACGCCCGACTCGGATACATTTTAGAGACAAATTTTATGGATAAACTCGCTCGACAACGGATTTTCTAAGAAAATTAATAATTTACAAAAAGTATTTTGAAACTTTTTTTTTTGTTAAAATAGCAATTTTTTGTCTTGAGGAGTTCCGAAAATTTTGGAGAGTTGACGATATTTGTTAATATATTCAGTAGATTGATAATTAATAAGTTGTTTAGCAAAATAAAAATTAATTCAATGGTCAAAATGTGGATTTTTGAGGCCGACTAATACTATGAAAAAACCAACAGTTTTTTTATCTTTTTTTTTTGTATATTTTGGTGATCTATTACTGGTTAACTAGAAATGAATTTAAATACCTAATTGTAGGGATATTTTATCGTTAATTCGGTCGTTTATGAACTCTCAAATCCAGGAACTTGATTGTACTTAGAGATCCGCCTTTCAATGTCCTCTATATCGAGTTTCAGCCTCTCGATATTGATAAGAGTCTTCTCGATTTCATCCCTTATCGGCCGCATATCAACTACGTTCTCCCCGTCTTCTCCCCGTCCCATATACCTCCTGAGGAAGGCCACAGGATCGTCGGGACGGTCTCGGAACATACCCAACAGGCAGCTCCTCACCGCCTCCACTGTACCGCTCAATTCGAGGAAATCTATCAACATACGTACAGTTTTCGGTACTGTACCGAATTGGAATTCCTCCCCCACTCGTACCATTTTCGGGTGAAAATGGGGAAAAAAAACTATATCCCAGAAAGAGTTACCAACGGCAACTACAGTTTTAACACATGGTACATATATTTAATATACAGAGGGGTCCAAAAAAAATGTATCCACCGTCTTGAAAGTCAATAAATCTTAAACTATTATAGTTTTTTTCAGTTACGGCAATTGCGCCATATACAACCATTGTATTGAGTTTTGCGTGTATAATCCTTTAATAATAAACAATTTATCTTATTGTAGGGCCTAAAACAAGACTGTCCGTTGTATTATAATAATTAATCCTTCTCGAGTGTTTGCTGTCCGGATGTCGGTGTTGTAGGGGTGGGTTTAACAACCCCTTTCACATCACTCCCACCCTCTCTATCCCACCCTCCAGCTAGCTAATTTGGCTGGCTGTCCCTCGTCACCAGTAGCTGTTCCGTTCTATTTGCCGTATACCTTTCAACCCCCCCACCCCCTTAACAATACCAGCCAAAAAAACAAGTAATATACATACAGAGGGTGGTCCGAAAAAATGTATCCACCGTTTATCAAGTCCACAACTTGGAAACTAATTGACGGAATTGTCTCATTTTCGGTAGTGTTATAGTTTTTGTAGTTCCGTACAAGAGTTGTATTGCGTTGTTCCGTTTTGTCGGATAGTCACGTGTTCTGTTGTTGTCAGTTGTACCCTGTTGTAGTTGTACTCGAGAGTAAACGTGGCCGGCTTAAGGCTTACAACGGGATGAAAAAAAGTCCAAATTTCGAACTGGTATTTTAAGTAGGAAAACGTTAAAACTGAGTTTCAAAACTGCAATGGCGAAATGAGTATAGAACGACAACCAAATATCCGAACTTAACACGTTTCAGTCACTAGTTCGTAATTGTGACAATTTCGAACACCTACACCTATATACATATCTTTAAGTTGGACTTTAAGCTACAGTTTGACCAAAAATTAGAGACAATTCGGTCAATTAGTTCGCAAGTTATGGACTGTTAAACAGTGGATACATTTTTTTGGACCACCCTGTATATAATTATATTTTTCTTATCGATCAATATTGTTTGAGAGTTTCAGGAAGAACCGGTTTACAAAAAAAATATTTAACAATTAAACTGTAACAATCAATTTTGATCCGGCCGGGGAGGGGGGGGTTGAAAATATTGAGGGATGATAAATAAAAAAAAAATTTTTTTAATTCTGCCAAATTTTGCACAGAAAACAACGCCTCTAAGTCAGATTCTGCGGGTTTTTTTCTACCCTTATGGGTTTTTTTTATTAGCCCCCCCCCGAATCAATAATATCCTATCTTTGGTGGGGAGATTCTATAAAAATACACCCAAAAAATGGTATAAATTTGGTATAAATTAACGAAAATTCAACTCCAAAAATTTCTCTTTTTGGACGATTCTACAAATTTTTTTTTATGTAAATACAAAATATGTACAACACTAACAACATTGTACAAAATTAACTCTGAACCTTCGGCTATATTCAACACTTAAAATATACTAATCGACGGCAGTTTTATTTTTAATTACCAATTTCTTTCCTTGCATCTTTTTTTTTATATTACTATTAATCGGTTTTATTTCAATGAAGCCATTTCAGGAGTTATTGGCTCTATTTTGAAGGAGAGATTCCCGTGCCAGTTTTATCGTCGTAAT
Source organism: Lethocerus indicus (assembly GCA_019843655.1). Classification (NCBI taxonomy): domain Eukaryota; kingdom Metazoa; phylum Arthropoda; class Insecta; order Hemiptera; family Belostomatidae; genus Lethocerus; species Lethocerus indicus. Next base: position 33,223,397 of record JACDQD010000005.1, on the reverse strand, counting down.
AGCGTGCCAAAATGCCATAATTCCGGACTATAATAAAACCTAAATTTAGAAGTCAAATTAATGTAATGACGATTCAGATGTAATTATTATAAACGATTCATCGGATTATTAAATATATTCTCGATTCGTTTCTCGAGATAATTTCTTATTTCGGTCTTTCCAATTTCAATTTGGCCACGTGATATAGAACAGTTTGCACTTTTTTCAATAAAAAGTCGTAATTTTCCTGAAAAAAAAAAATTGAATCCTCGCAAATTATATAATACTCTGTGTAAAACTGAGTACTTTGAGTATTGATGAATAATATTTTTCAATTGACACTAGTCTAAATATTTTTTTTTATGTTTAAAAAAATGTGATTAAGGGAGGAAAAACCGGTGGGATTTTCCTCAATTGCAAAGATTGAAGACCAAAAAAATTTTTTTATTAAAAATGTCGGTCTTTGATATTCAATTGGTCTTTAAATCCTGACCTCGAAACATTTACAAAATATTCAATTAAAAAAATCTATATTCTAAATATAAAATTGGCGAATTTATACAACGTGTTTTCATCGCTGTTTTCACAACTCGGAAAATACATAAACAAGAGGAAGAAGACTTTCCAAAATAACATTGTTTCAGTTTTATGAATCTAATAAAAAAAAAAAAAAAGAGTTTTCCCGTTGCGAGGAATTTTTCCGGGAAATGAGGGGTTGGGGGGGGCGGAGGGCGACATATTTTTCCTCCAGATTTTCACCCTTCTTGCCTTTCTTTTCACCCTTTTCTTTTCACCCTTCCGAATTTCTACCTTTAGGGCCGGCCAATTTTTCCTTTTTATTATCGGTCGTCCATTGAATATTTCCTGTATTTCGAGTGATGAAAATCGTTACGGGGGGGGAAACTTTTAACGAATTGCAGCCGAACTTAAAAAAAAAAAAAAATTTATTCTAGTCAAAAGTACAATTTTCCTTATTGCCCTCTCATTGCCCCTGAAACGGGGGGAGGGGGGGGGTTGAAAATCGAAAAATAACAATTTAAATATATAATATGCTCCGTAACAAATTCTGGGGTGTGGAAGTTTGATTTTTTGTTAAAAAAAATTAATCTCCCTTTCCCTTTTCAGTGTAAATGAAAATTGGGAATTTTTCCGGGAAAAACCGAAACCGATATTTTCCATTTCCTCAGGATTAACTTTCTGTAATCATTCTCGCAAATACCTGTAATATTTTTATATGAAACTGACAAAAAACTCACACAGAATATACTTAGAAATTTAATTTATTAATAAAATATTCAGTTTCTACTAGATTTTATTCGAATCAATGTTAAGTCCAGGGCTACGGTAACAAAAATAACAATATTTTAGAGCAGAAGAATAAGTTTTTCTATAGTTCATTTTTAAATAGGATGTTTTTCAATACATAGATCGTTTAATAAAGTTTTTTTCTATAACTTTCCAGGATTCATCGTTCAAGTATTTCCTTCGATAATTAAGTTCGATAAGCTCCATTTTGTATAATTCCAGTATATAGGTCGAGATAAGAGTTAAAATTATAGTAAGGGAGGACTATTGAGGGATGATTGAACCCACCCCTATATTCCCATTTTAAGTTTTTATTTACAGGGGCCCCAGCCGAAATACACACAAATACAGTCTTAATACATAATTTTCGAAACCTCTCGAGTATATCTATACAGATATAAGTATAATCGAAAAAAATTTATATTTTTTTTTCTACGATTAAAATTAACACGAATCTATATCACTTATATATTTGTAGCTCCAACAGCCTAAGTATGTAACATTAAAAATACAGTTTTTTTTTTAAATATATCCGGTTCTATAGACCGTAAGATAAATTGTAAAAGTAGCCGAGAAATATATGTAAAAAATTATATTTAGTAGGGTTTTTTTTTGCCCTTTCCGACGTTTCGGAACTCCGTTATCAGTTTAATTAGCGATAATTCAATTGATTTTATTGTCCGCAATAAAACAGAATTTTCATTCTCCTGTTTCAGGTAAGCCCGAGAAAGAGGGTAGGAGGAGAGTATTGGACAAAATTTCGTAAGTAAACTCAACAAAACAAATCTACCCCTAACCTTGGATATTAATCAAATACAATTATATACGGGATATATATTATTACGGGACGATATTAATTTTCATTAATATACTCGCCGGAAAATTGAATATTTTCCCCTCTCGTTTATTAATTAAATTCCGAATTTCCCCGAAACCCGGGGGGGGGGGCTGGTTTTAACCGTCATTTCGCGGTATAATAATTTTAAGTAATATTCAGTCGGATATTTGAAAGCTAATATACAATTTTAATGGGCGTAATTAGATACAGAAAATGTGGCGTACATTTCTACAACCGGTAACGGTTTTTTCGGGCAATTATTAATAGATTTAAAAATTTTTAAATTTTCAATTTTTTCACTATGTAGAGCAAGTGTAGGCCTCAATTTGGGGAGCTATTAGTGACGAAAAAATTTTTTTTTTTTTGGTGGGGTGGGAATTTTCAACTCAGTTCGGGACCACTTTTGACAGGGTATTTTTCCCCAAAAAAAAAAATTTCGCCCCACGGCCCAAGAAAGGGTAGTTCACTCGAATCTGTATTGAGTGGGGAAACTTCTTGATCGGAATTTTCTTGATAGACCGGAGAAGAAAAGCGGGGATGGGGTGGGGGTGGGGAAAGCCGAGAAATTCCAGATTCCTCCCCTATGGGTCATTGGCGGCGGTGGAATGGAGGGTGGTGGGGTTGCTGGTCGTTGACCTCATTCAAAGGCACACACAGAAGAATTTTCTCTCTCCCTCAACTTACTCATCAAAATCTTCAAATATTTCCCCTAGCCCCCCCCCCTCTGCCGGGGGGGGGACACCCTTCGATAAAAGGCCCCGGAGAGCTTTCCCCCACCACCCTTCCAGGGCCCCCACCCCAATTTTTGTTCGAAAGGAAAAATTTCAAATCATAAGTCATATAACACAACTGTATTCCCACTGTATCGTGTATTATTGGGGGCAATACATTTTTTTCCCTACTGTCAATAATGTGTATATTTATAGGGACGATTTTGGCAGCCTACAATAAAAAGTGAATTCCGGGAATTAAATTGTCACGCCAAAATTTTTTTTTCTGAAGAATTTGAAGAGGGAAATATAATTTTTTCCTCCCCTTACAAGTTTCGGCTTTCCGCCACAGTCTGTATCTTTAAATTTAAATCGTCGGTAGTTTTTCAATTAGAACCCACAATTCCCCTAAATGGCCGATTTTCAATAGACCGTGTAAAATTATACCCACAGATAAAGCCGTTTTAATAGTTGTTCGGCGGGGGTGGGGGGGGTGTAAAATAGATTTAGTGTGTTTAGAGTTCATTGGTTAATTAAATCCCAGGGAGGGGTTTACCGCAGCGGCCATATCACAGTCCATTGGTTCTGAAACCAATTAAATGAGACATTGCTGGGGGGGGCGCCTTTACTTAAAAACCATTGTGTTAAAAGGGTCAGTTTTAAGGGCTCCTAAAACGGTTAAGTGCCCCCGAACACCATTACACCTCCTCATTCAGCCGGAACGATGCACCTTAATTTCAATTTCTACTCTCTCACCCCCACCCCCACCCCCATTAACTTTTGTAATTAAGGAAAATTTTCGAAACTACGAAATATTTTCGGTCCGAATCTTCAGTTCTCTGTTACGGCCCTAATGCTTACCGGGATTCGAACCCCCCCCCCCGCCCCGGGATAATAAATTGACGGGGGGGGCAGTTTTATATATAGCAAGAGGGTGGATATAATGACGTATAGAAATTTAACGTTTTAATTTGTGCCGCGGTGTTATTTAAACCGTGTCCGGGAGGATTGGGGTTGGGTTGGGGGTTGGTTTCGGACATTCGGCGAAATTAAAAACACTGGGTCTGATTTACGGGGGGGCCACCCCCGTGCAAAATTGGAATTTATCAACGACCGTTTAACCGAAGAGAGAAAAAAATTAACCACCCCCCCGCCGCAGAAAAAAAACGAAACGGGGGGGAAGGTCAGAAAAATTTAAAAAAATTCTAGTTTTTGTACGTAATTAATTATTCGCCTACAAATAGATTTTGGACCGATCAAGTGATATGGAATTTTGGAACTGAATCTTGTTATCCTTAGGGAATAAACGTGTAATGTTAAGACACTGAAATGAGCCTAAATTATTATACAACCACCCCCCGACAAACAACCCTCGTCTTTTCTAGAATTACCTGTCGCTCTTGTCGCAAGTTGAAAAGAAATATATTATTTAAAACTGAAACACTGTGTGTGTGGGGGTAAATACATTTTTTTGGTTCCAAAACCACCCCCATCCCCAACTGTGTGTGTGTGTGTGTGTGAGGGAAAGAGTTTTCATCCAGTTTTTCCTAGTTTTCACAAAGCTTTTCATTTTTTGTCGTCGTCGTCTAGAGTTTACCTTTTGCCCCCCACAACACAACGTATAAATCTTTTTTTCTTTTTTTCTTATTGTCCAGCGGGTATTATTTAAGCCGGGAAATAGAAATTGTCCGGGACACTGGGGGTATTGTGGGGAAGGGGGAGGGTTTTTAAAAATAAGCGCTCCAGCCCCTATTTAAATCCCACTTTTTGCCCCTTTTAAACCGGCGAAAATCGATAGAAAGATAAGTTTTTCAATTTCAATTTTAAAATTTTTTTTAACTCCAATTTTTTGCCACCAAATTGGTCATTGCAGTGTTGTCCTAGAGACGGGAAAAATTTTGTACGTAAAAATATCCTATTTTAACAGTTACTATCAGTTTTAAATAGTGCTGAAACTAATCTCCAGTGTATTCCCGAAAACTGGAAGAATCTGGATCAGAAATTGGTTTTGAAGAATATATGATAGTTAAATGTTATTATGCCATAGGATTTAGGGCAAATTTTCGATAAGTTTTAGGCAATATTTAGGAAAATTGGGCCCTGGCCAACAAAGTCCTATTTTAAACGACATTTTTACAACTTTGATCGCATCCAAAGCAATTCCAAATCTTGAGCAATTCCAAAAGTATCCTAAAAAAAAGCCCCAACCTGGTATTTTTTGAAATTGCTACGTTCAAGACGACCTCAACATACCCCCAATTAATAAAATTTCGACTGCTAAATTTGTCACAAATTTTGGATACAGTTGATTGAATGCACAATCAAGATTGAATAAATCATTTTTTTGTAGTAAATCCTGTAAATTTTTCCTAATTTCTAGTCCCGATTTACTCATCCAATTACTCCTTTCTCATGTCGTAAGACTCCAGGACCGGTTACAGGTCGAAATTTTATAGATTTTATAATAAAATAATATAAAATATCGTGTCGGCAACTAAGTCATTGCGGTTTTGTCGCTAGACGGAGATTGTATTTTTACCTATTTTCACATCGTCAAGCCTCTTGTGGAGTATTCTTAAATTTTTATTACAACGTGCCCAAACTACCAAAAACCTACACCCCCAAAAAAAAAAAAAATTACCACTTAAGGGTGGGTACACACCTACAGAATCCGCAATTATTTAGTTGCCAACCCCAACCCCCAATATAGAAGATTATTGTTATGAATGCTACTCACGGGGTTGTGGGGTGGATTAAGATCTCCAATTTCCGTTAACATAAATTCACCCCTTTGTTTCCACCACCACTTCCGGCCAATTTCGCGAAGGCGTTCCGACGAAATTTAATCACGTGACCCGTAGGCGGCCCCAGTCTGCGCTTTCACGAACGGGTGGGGGGGAGCGCGCGGCTGGTCCCGGCCATACATTTCCCCCCCCCCCCCATTCAACCCCATAAATCAGTTCTCGCCTCCATTTTCCATTATATTAAAGTTTGACGATGGAGGCTGAAGAAGGGGTGGTCGGCGGGGGTGGGGGGTGGGGGGTGAACCAATAAAGGGGTACGGGAACAATGAAGAACGGAGGATTTGGGGTGGGCGGGGGGGAGGAGGGAGGAGGGATGAGAAGGTTGAGGTTCGTGCGGTCACGTTGCTGGCTAACGGCGAACAAAGAAATTATTTGCCGAACTTAATCCCAACTTAAGTCACAACTACAATTTTTATTATCATTTTGTACCGGTTTTGGTTTCTTGCCACGAGAAAACCGGTTTTCGGCCGTTCGCCATCTTCAGTAGCGGCGATAAAAAAAAAAAGGCCTAGCTTAAAAGACCAGAAACAGGCCTTAAGGGTGGGGGGTACGAAACGAAGTATTAAACTATAATTTTCATTAGAATTTTATACTTTAAGGGTGTCTTAAGATTTAAATTCGCCACCATTTTTGTACTAAAATTGGCGACCTAAAAATGGGGCGTTAAACGGTAGAACAACCCCTTTTTTAATTGTTGAACAATTTTCACAAAAATAATGAAATTTTGGCGGCCGCAGTTGGGAAATTTCGACTAAGCAAATTTCCACATCAATGGCTTTGTTAATCCTTTAAAATTGCCTAAATTTGATGCAATTTTGGCCGATGCGTTATTCAATACACAACCCTATCCTGTGTACTTTAAGATTCGATAAAAAAAAATTTTTATTTAAATCAAATTTTGCCTCAATTTTGGTACACCCTACAACAACCCTTCTATATTACTGTCCGGCCGATAATAAGTCCGTGGTTTTAAATTGAAATTTTACCCCCATATATATATATTATGGTGTTTTGGACACCTTCTCACCCCTTAACACGGTATTAAGACAAATTTAGAACCGCCCTTCACCTTTCTCAATATCCCTTTTTCCTGGCATAAACCCGAGGGTGAGGGTGGGGTGAGGATGAGGAGCCCGTCGAGAGTTTTCCATTATATTAAAGTTTGAGTGGGGGTGGGTTGGGGGTGGCAAAATAAAGGATTCTGGGGAACAATGAAGTGTTGGCTTGGCGGGGGTGGGGGGGTAGTAGCTACAATAAACAGACTCTGCTGGGGGTTGGTTGGTTATTGTAAAACAGCGCGTAACACAACACACAAAACACACCCCCCTAACAACAACTGACACACCCCGTGTAAAACTCTGGAGACATTAAAACCGGGGTTTACGATATATATATATATATATATATATATATATATATATATATATATATATATATATATATATGGCGAAACGAATTCCCCCGCATTAAACGCTTTTATAGAGGGGTTGTCTTTTATGGTTTCAATCCGGCCTATGTCAAGATTCGTCCTAAAATTTGTTTTGCCTGCCTCATATATAAAATATTTTATATATTATATATATATATATATATATATATATATATATATATATATATATATATATATATATTTAGACGTCAACTGAAGAGCATCAAAAAAACTTATATACAAACTTATATACCGAAGCTATATTTAAATATATTTTCTGGGGGGTCTACGTCGAGGATTCAATCAATTGAAATTGCTAGGAAATTTTTCTATCTCGATTGAAATTGATAGATAATAAATTGCGAAAAATAATCGTACCATTAAAATTTTTGATGGGGCATTTTCGAAAAAAAAAAACAATATAATAATTTTCTGGATAATACAATAAAAATAATATAGTAAATAATATAATAAATAGTAATAATAGTAAATAAAAAAGTAAAAATAGTAAATAATAAAAATGATGTAATAAAAAAATAATTTTCTGGAAATTTTAGAGAAATCCAATTCTGAAATTGCCCCCTATAGTGTAGAATTTCGCTTAGAATATTATATTTAACCCCTTGAAATAATCCTCCCCGAAGTGTTTAACGCCCGCATCCCCAACCCCCTCCCCCCCCCAAAAAAAAAAAATTCTATAGTCCCTCAGGTTCTTAGAGAAAATCCTCAGGATCTCGTTTTAAGTTCCAAAACTCTTCAAAATCCCGTAATCCTCGATTTCTTCGCGACAGAATAAATTTATTTTAATCGGATTTACTCCAGAAACATTTCTGAATGGCCGTTTCCCCAAATAAATATTTTATTCGGAAAAGTCTACGGGGGGTGGGGGGGGGAAGAAAATTCTTCGAACAGTTCCGTATAGATTAAAAAAAATAATAGATTAAATATTCTCGGATGGAAATAGTAGAAAAATTGAAAAATGAAGTTTTGTATCCTCGTAGCGTTAATTTTCGTTTTTTTTTTTTAATTTTTCACGCGAAAATCCCTCAACCCTTATGCCAATTATGTAACAAACACATAGACGGTAAAATGACAACAATATTGAGCATAAAACATCGCAAATATCACCTACTGTTTGAGACATAAAACACACTGAACTTTTGGAATTAAAATTTGGATTTTCCGCTAAAATATGATCGGAGTAAAAGGGTGAAAATCTGTAAACGGGGGTGGAAAAGATTTCCCGGTTATTTCCGACCTTGAGAAAATGACTTGAGAAAATCCGATGTGAAATATGGCGAAATGAGAAAAAAAGGTTTTTCCGGCGAAAGAAAATTTGAAAAAATTTAAATTCTAAGCTTTCCCATCGAATTAAGTCGTAATGAAATAGTTTCATTTTTTACCTCCAGCCGTGATATAAATCAATTAATAATTGTATAAACTCAATATAAATCGATATTTTTGGGGGGAGGGGGGGGGGTTTAAATGTGTTTCAAAGCAAAATCTGTATATCAAATATTATATATCAAATATATCGGTTTTCCAACCCCTAAATCTTCTCGACTATACCTACTGATTGTGGCGAAAAGCCGAAATTGGAGAAAAATTTCTCTTCAATTCAAATCATTGAATCAATTTGACTCATATACCGTAGAGATAACGGGTGGGGAATTTAAAAAAAATTTTTGAAAAATTTTTTTTTTTTGGGAAATACCCCTATAATTGACTCGTTTCAACTTAATTTAAGTACAATTTATGTTCAATCTTTGCCTGTTAAAACTGTCAACGCCATTATTACGCCTTCAACGGTTGAATCCTTTGAATTGGCATACAATAATAGTATAACTTAAAATTGTAAAAATTTGTTGTTTTCCCCGAATTTTTTCCGATTTAAAGTCCCGAAGCGCCGCCCTAAGAGGCGCCAATTTACACTTGAGTGTTAGCAAATTGTAGAAAATATAATTTTAAAAAAAATTGTATTCGCGACTTACATAGTTTTTTTTTTTATTTCAGCCCCGCGTTCGTTTAATTTTTTGCTAAATCCCGAACGCATTTCACCCCCGCAACACTTGAATATCCCTCCCCGGGGACCAAAACATTAAGGGGTGGGACTTGACAAGGGGCTTTGAAATTTTGATTCGAGATTGAGGGGGCTGTTTATTAATATTGTATTAAGGCCGTCGCTGCTGCGAGGACTTACAAGCCTTGGGTGGAACTTACGCCAAATGCTTGGCGCAAAGTCCCACCTACTACACGGCAGTAACAGAGTATAATATACAGATTACATTATTTACTATCTTATATAAAAAAAATACTACACTAGGTTCTGACGAGAATTTTCGTTCCAAAAAAATTTTTTCGTAAATATTTTGTCAGTAAAACCCACCAAAAAGTAGTTTCACACCCCCATTTTAGGCCAATTTTTGTCAAATTCATATTTTATACAGCAAAATAAATACGTTGTATATTAAAATTAACGTCGAAAACTGCCGCATTGGACTAGGTCATCCGCCCCCATAAAAGGTATACGCGATTTAAGTCCCCCCCCCCATTCGTAATTAAGCACCCGCCTTTAATAGGGGCTTAATTTCGGCCCCCTAACGTGTATATACAGGCCAGTTAGGGCGGGGGGTGCTATTATACAGAACGTTAATTGGCGATAATTACCTCCCTGCCCCCTCACCCCACCACATTATTAAGTATTATTTACAACGCTAATTATTAACGACTATCGGCCTATCGACAATTAATAACGTTTTAAGAGCCCCCAATATAGGTATTAAACCTATTTTACGCCGCGGTATTGGGGCAGCAGTTACTTTAAGGGTTAATCACCCCGATTTATTATATCAAAATATTGTAAAAAAAATTCATAATATCAAGTATATAAATTTTGAAAGGCCCCGTAGACAGGAAATAATCGAACCCATTATCGGGGGGATTTTTATCTACCCTTATTTCGTTCATTTTCTGTTACGTAAAAAAGGTGTAAAAAAAAAAGGTAAAGGTATCTTTTTCTACTCAAGGTTTCAAGATTTAAACGTTAAAATACAAATAACGCCCAAATCTCAATCTGGCGACGAAACCACCCCCCTCCACCCTCCAGGACTTAGTTGCTACCCGATATTTTATATATTTTATTATAAAATCGATAAAATGAGAGTTTTGTTTTTATCACATTGAGATGAGATATCGGCCGTGTTTTTCCTCCCAGTTGTGAAATGTGAAATTTTCACTGACCCACTTTCACCCCCACCTACCCTCCTCCCCTCCCCACCCCCGGCTGCAAATTATTGTCGCGGTTACGCGGAGAGTTTTCTTAAGCGTGGAAAATAATACAAAGAAAATGCATATCCTATGGGGTTGGCCCTAATTTTATTTTTCCAGGATTTTCTTCACACCCGTACACACGGTTTTCCACCACCAATCAATCCGGTTTATTATATATATAAGCTGTAAGTCGAGAAAGCGTGTCCACCCCGCCACCTTCTTTTCATATAATAAAAAAGGGGGGAAAGAAAAGAGAAACAACAGTAGAAGAAAAAGAAGAAAAATCTTGTGAAAATTGGTCGTTGAATAATAAATAGGCTTCCCTCCCCCAGATATCGCGATGCAATTTTCGATGTACGCAACCCTTATTTATTGTACAATCAATCTCCGTCCGGTAACAAGTAACGAAACTTGTATTTTTTACTTTGTATCAATAGTTTCACCCCGTGTTTTCTCTTCTACTGACGAAGGCGGAAAGCCCGAGTTAAGTCCCCCCGTAGGGGAAGGGAGGGGTGCTCTTAGCGCGTCGATTCATTGAACTTCATAGAAAAGTACATAGAAAAGTGGTTAATTAAAAAGGAAAAAAAAAAAGGGGTTGACATTTTGGCCGTGTACAACCAAAATCTCAGCTTTTCACACAAGTTGAAAGTTCAATTTCAAATATATCTTTTTTTTTTACATATTTACCTTTTTTTCCATATAAAACCGGGGGGTAGAAACGAGCAATAGAGAAAGGGGGTTTACTACAATTTCTTGACTTGAATTTTGAGCCAAAGATTCAGTAGTCGAATTCAATGATTCGTAGAGAAAACGCTTAGTCGAAAGTTGAACTTTACGAAAAAAAAAATCTGAACGAAATCGTGAAAGTTTGTCGACGTCATCTGGAGCCGTCAAACTTTAAAACTTTTCTTCTTTCGCGGCTTTTAAGTGGAGAGCAAACTGGTAAAATTTTTCAAAAAATAAATTTTTTTTTTCAGCTTAGTGTTATTTAGCTTTACGCCATTGTAGAGTGGTATATGGATCGGTACCTAAAATGATAATGTAATTTCTATTTGGGAGGCGGGGGGTTATTTAAAATTCTACCCTTACACGGGGTGTGTACAGTCTTCAGAGTACTGTACCGTTGAACCGGTCGGAATAAAATATAGGAAAGGGTGTGTGTGTGTGTGTGTGTGTGTTAGGAGAGTAATTGAATGGGGGTTGGTTCGGCTGGGGGTTGTGTTCAAATTAGCCACCCCCACATCCCCTAGCAGTCCCCACTGTGGACGGGACACAGTCCTAGAGTTCCTGAGGAAAGTCACCTCCCCCCCCTTTCAACCCTGTCCTTGTTACTACCCCGGTAGAAGAAGACGGAGGAGATTTGGTGGGGGTAAGGGACGGGGGTTGGAAGAGGAGGAGGAGGAGGCCGTAAATCAGAGGGTAGTTGTGGTGGTGGTGGGGGGTTGCGACTGATTTATTGGGAGGGGGGAGGGTGGTTGGCTTCCACTACCCTTATAGCGAAACCACACCTTCAGGGGATCTCACTTTTATTTCGGGGCGAAAGATTTAAAAACCGGTCTCAAAACTGCGGTATTTTTTTCTTTTTTTCATTTCTACGTCACAACTACAATTCTTATAATTATATAAGAGGTAGATTTTTGTGCGATAAATGAAATTTTTATGGGCGCTACGCTAAAATTGAGGAGAGATTAAATAAAAACGGCATCGAAGATTGAGCTTAACGAAATCAAAAAAAAATTTTAATTTTTGAAGCGCTCCGAGAATTGGAAAAAACTTCAATTCAAGTTTATAATATCTGGGTATGGGGATTACTTTGAAGGGTGACAAAATATAGATATTGGTAAATAAATAAATTTTTGAAAAAAGCCAAAAATTCGCGATACATTTTGAACAGACCTCTCGTATACAGAGGGTGTATGATTCACCCCCTAAAAATTTAAAAAAAAAATTTTCTCCGTAAATTTCTCCCCTAAACTTTTGTCAGCAACAAAACTGTTTCTACCGACTGTTATATACAATATAAAATTATAAAAATTGTAATTTATAAAAATTTGTTTTGCTGCCGCTAAGGAGCTGGAATATACCGTATGGAAATTTTCTTGTTATTTTCCCTCCCCTTATGGCCTATTTCTAGTCTTTTAAGCTAGACTTTTTTTTTTTTTTAATCACCGCTACTGAAGATGGCGAACGGCCGAAACCCAAATTTCGTGCACCTAAGTGACGTTTATCGGTGGCACAAAAACCACCGTTTTATCGGTGTTTTTTGGGTCAAAAACGGACAAAAAAAATTCTTCTAAGTTAATAAATTAAGTAATAAGCCAATCGTCGAATCACAGTTTTAGATAAGTTGCAGGGCTAAAATTGAATAGAGACAGAAACGTCATCGAAAATGGATAATTTTTTGGAAAAAACTTAAAATTCGCGATGAGTTTTTTATCCCCCCTTCAATATTTAACCCCCCCCCACCCAACTCTTGCCATTTTGTATAAATACAGGTCTGTTTTAAGCTGATTTTATACTTTGCGCGAAATTTGAAGCGCAGGATTTGAAGCACTGTGACGTTAACTGTGTCACCGATTAAGACGGGGGAGGAATCTATAAAAGGGCTCCTTAAAGTCTGGAAAATCGATCTCTGGCTCTCCCTCGAGGGGCGGGGGTTGGGTTGGGGTGGGACATTAACTTAATTTCTGAAAGCCCTTGCGAGAAGCTATAAGTCCGCAAGTTTAATCGTGTAATGGTCGACGACTCCTGAACAGAGAGAGAGAGAGGGAGAGGGGATGAAGGGGGTAGGAAAAACTGTGTGATCCGGGACCGCAATTAACCCCCTAAATTATTTGCCCTCTTCAACCCCCTTCACTCCCCTCCCCAACATGAACATTGGGGTTGAATTTTAAATCGAATCTTCCACAATCCCCCCGAGCGTAATTCGTATTCGAAGGGGGTAAGCAGCAGCAGAAAAGAGCTGGTGGGGTGGATGGCGAGAAAAGAAATCAAATTAGGATCGAATTGAAAAAAAAAAAAAAAAATTCCCGCAGACCAATTCTCCTCAACTCTTGAAAATGTTATTGACTTTTTCACTACATTTTGGGGGGTTGAAAAAATTTTAAATTTCAGTGCTAACATCGGTTTCGGCCCAATCTTCAGTAGCGACGTCACTTTCGGTATATTCTGAATTTTTTTCGAGTAAAATTACAGTCTACAAAGTACAAACACCGCACTACTACTGAAGCTCAAAAATTTGTTTTAAAATCAGTTTGACCCCCACGTATAAAAAATTTCCCTAATAATAAATGGCCGAGAAATTTTCCAATTTCTCTGATAACGTTATTTGCACATCCCTTGCCGGGGGGAGGGAGGAGGGAGGTGGGGTCTACTATTATGAAATAAGTTGAAAACTTTTATCGACAAAACTTTCCCATTCCACCCCCCAACGAATTTTGTGGGGGGCGACTCTATCGGAGAATTCGATTTTAATTGCGGCCCATCAATTTGATTATATGAGGGGGGCGTGATAAGATTGTGTATTAGAGATTCTGGGACAATTATTTAAGAGATATGAGGGGGGCGATCTACTGCTGCAGGGGGTTAATTTTCAATTCGGTTCTAATAGTTTATATAACTTTCGTAACGACAGTTATAACTCGGGAGTTCTCGCGCGGTATATAATGGTTTCGGTTGGGGGTTCCACCCCTTTACACCCCCTTACAACCCCTTCTCTATAATATCAATCCAACTTTGGACGCGCGTTATCAATTTTTTTTATAGTTTTTACGTTCGATTTATCAGGAGACTTTTAGGGTTTTTCGTCCAGTTCCACAAAAAAATATATAATTTTAAAAAAAATTCTATTCCGGGCTTAAAATCTGATCGTATTATTATAATAAGCCCAACTTCGGAATTATACGTGACAATGGCGAGAAATTGAAGCGCGTTAATATTTGAATTATCCCGAAAATCTTAAGGGAGTTATGTTAAAAATGTATTCAAATTTCAACCCCCCCTACCCCCACCCCCGTAGATAAACATTTACGCCGGGGGGGGTTAATTTTAACGCCCGGCGCCGCTAAAGTCCGCCTGTTATTTTACGGGGGGGGTGGTTCTACCCCTACTTTGACTTTAGACGGTGATGGGGAGGCGTTAATCTCGATGTTTATTATTAGACCTTTAAGGGCGAGAGAGTTTGTGCGCCCTTATTTAAAAGCTGGGGGCTGGTTTTAATTTTGCAAACTTTAATCTATTTATAAATTTTCGTCTCGAAGGCGTCGATTTCTATTTTAATTTCAACGTGAGGGGGGGGGGTGGGGGTTGAAAATTGACAAAATTCTTTTTAAGTTACATCCCGTATTTTCGCTTCCGCTACGCTCCTGGAATTGTGTCGCAAATCGGGTAGAAAATAAATAAAAAAGAGTTTTAAATCCCTCAAAGACCAACCCCTCTTATGACGTCTAGTCAATTTAAAATTATAAAATTACGCGAAATTTTCACAACCCCCGCCCCTAAAGTCTTTATTCCAGACAGTTTTTCCTACAGATCGGCCTCCTGGAGAATTACTGGAGTTTTAAATTTTCCCTCAAATTCCCACCCCCGTTTTCTATTTTCCCTAATTCTTTATATTGTCCTTCTTATATTTTTCTTTAGCCCCCCCCAAAAAAACATCGTGTTTTTAATCGCTCAAACTCTGCTATAGTTGGGGCGAAAATCGGTTTCTGTTAAAAATGTAGGTTTTTAGGGGTAGAATGTGATTATAGTCGAAAAATATTACGGACTAATTCATTCTGTCATATTTTTTTTTGGATGTATCGTTAAATTGTATTCGTACAGTCAGATTATTTATTCCCTTTTAACCGATTGATTACATCACAACGTACATAAACATCGTATACTATGTAATTGGTTTAATGAAAAAATTACCCTTTTCAGTTTTTTTTCATTTAAATTGGACAAAAAATTCCAGCGCGAAATGCCCTCCACGTATTATTATTTTCAATTTTTTTGGGGGAAATTTTGAATTTTATACTTTAAAATAAATAATTATCCGACTTATAAACCCAGTATTATTACAAATTATTTATCGCATATTCGTGCATAATATACGATGAAGTAAGCCGGAGAATATAATAAAAACTAAAAATTTTTCTCTACCTGTACAGAAAATAAATTATATTGAAAAACTGATTTAACGGGATATAAAATCGATAGTTTGTACTCTAGCAGTTTTTAAAATTTTTAAAATTTTTTTTTTTGAATTTTTTTAAAATTTTTTTTTAAAATTTTTTTTTGAATTTTTTTTTTTTAAAATTTTTTCACACAAAGTTGCTACTATAATAACTTGTATCGCGATTGCTTCGATTATTATTTTCAAGATATTAATTTTTTTTTCAATTTCTGGATTTTTTCCTACAAGACGTTGGCGGAACAGAAAAGAAAAAAGAAAAACCAACAGAAAAATGTCTACCTCATATACTGTCGTGTTGAGAGAGAAATGCGGTTTTATAATAAATTTTTTTTCCCCGTTTTCCTCCAATCAATACCGATAAAAGAGACAGGGGTAAACACTGTTAGTGACCCCACCAAAACCCCGTGTAATTTTTGGAAAAATTTATTTTCAAATTCTTGAGGGGGCAGTGCAGCAGCGGGGTTGTTTCTGCTGCTAATAATGAATGTTTGATTTCAGCTTCAAATTGTTTGTATCGCGACATTAATGGGGTACGTGGGGTGGTATTATTGTTGTATTGTTGTAGTGAAACCGAAAAAAAAATTGCGTATTTTTATTTTCATGCACGAATAGACATTTTCGAACGTATAAAGTACTCAGATATGATGATATATTCGTACACGGATTTCAAAATAATTTTGAAAAATCTTGGGGGGTAGTTTATGTACCACCAAAAAATGACTCATAGTCCGGGGGATGGGGAAAAATCCGGTAAAAATATTTAGTTGCCACCCCAATATTGATAGATTTAGTTGGGGATTTAGAGGTGAAAATTGATTGATTGAGGTGAAAATAGAAAAAATTTTTATGATCTTGTTTAAGTAGCCCAATAACTGAAAAGATCGATGGATGACAAGGCAGTTTCGAATCGTCGCTAGTTACTCTATCTAGCGGCCAAATGATGTACTTTTTCGACGAAGCTAAAAGTCAAAATACTTTACGGGTATTAAATCGAAAAGGGTATAGCGGGTCTACCCCGACTGTATAGGGCGCGTTATGCCCTCCGCTTTTTAAAGGGTTCAGGGCAAAATTCGAGTATTATTTGATAGGGGGCGCCGGATAATTGAGATTTACGCTAGGTCTCTGTTTACCCTATTCTGAATGTAGAGGGCGCTCGCCGGCTCATAACCGACGGGGGGGAGGTAAATGGCTAACTGGAAACCATTCAGAAGGGCCATTCAGAACATTCAGGTTACACAGTTCGGCTTTTACCCCCGCCCACCTGCCTACAACACAACCCCCCCCGTGAAGCCTCTAATAGGTAATAGAGCTGCATACAAGGGGGGGGGGGGTTGGTTACACTACCTTTCATCTTACCCCCCTCTTCAACCCCTCACCAGTCAAACCCCCTACCGGTCGTTATCGAGTTTTCAATATTTTTGTCCATTTACCGAAGCCTAGAGTAAATTAATTCTGCAAATTATTTTTTACATCGTTATCATATTGTCAGTTATGAATTCCAATTTTATATATATATATATATATATATATATATATATATATATATATTTATATTTCTTCGAGGAATGTTTAAAGAGCATTTAAAGGCCTTACGAAATATATTTCTGAATCGAACTGTATTTTTTTACCCAATCGGCCACGAAGCCAAAAAAACACCCCCCACCCCCAAAATATGTAAAGGTAAAAAAAGAGAAATTCTGGACATTTTAATGACATTGAAGAACAAAACAATGATAAAACAAGAAGATGATAAAATCATCAAATCATGAAGTGAATGAATAATCCCTTAATTTTTATTAGGGCGGCTGCAATATCACGCTATAAAACATTAAAAAAATAGTTAGCCATTAATATTAGGTTATTAAACTAATGGTTTAGGTTGGAATGAAGTGATCTGTGTGGATTATTGTGTGGCGGTTGACCGAATCGTTTTTTTGGGGGGGTTGCCCCCGGAAAATTGGATCGGTCGTTACAATGGCCGATTTCCCCCACAATCGGCGAGTTAATACAGATTGGAATTGGCAAAGTTCAACTGAGGATCTCTGGGGGGTTGGGGGCCCCCACCCGACAGTTTCACCAACCCCCAACCACCAAACCCCTCAAGTCTTCATCCCCTACCCCTCTTTCCCCACTCTCTATAACTGTCTTATAAATTTTGGTCAACAATATTCATAAAAAAAAAAACGTCCAACTACTGGCGAATTTCCGAACACTGCTGACGTCACCACCGATGACGTCATAACCCGTATTTGTTTAAAATATTAGATTTTTTTGTCTTCAAGGGGTTGAAATATAGCGTAGATTGTGTTCTTCAGTAATTCCCCATTCTATTCCGCTAAAAAAGACTCTCCGCCGCCACTTTTCCGGCAAATTTTTAATTCCCACCCCCACCCTCAAGACCGAAATGCATTTTATCACAAATTGTCGATTACTTTTGGGCATAATTGAAAAAATTTCTTTCGAGTATTTTCCGTAGATTTCGTACACATTACAAGCGTACAGTGTGTCCCCGCCGGACTACTGAAGACGGCGTTACGAGGAGACGTTAATATCGACTATTTGAAGTGGAAAATTTATAAGGTGGAGGAGAATTTTTGGCGTACGTTCAAAACTACCCCCGATGAATTTTATATATAACCGCTGAAGGGGAGGGGGGGCGGTTTTTTCCCCCACAACCCCATTTTTGGGGCGCTAAAAAGGCCACTTCGTCGAATACCTCGGACGGGGGGTTAATTTCATACGGTTTTCGAATACGCATATCTACGTAGATAAATCAGAATTTCGACAGGAGAGGATAAGGGTTGGAGGAGGCGCGCTTAGGGGGATGAGTATTGAAGGGCAGATTTGTCCAAATCCAGGTGTATAGTGGGCGGCAATTAGGGGGCGCAAACCCGATGACGTCATTTCCACCCCACCCCTCCTCAACCCCTTAATAATAGAACCAAATCCAACCCCCCTTTAAACAAAGCCGGAGGAGAGAGTTCAGGGGGGAGTTTCACAGTTGACCGGAAACAACAAAAGGGGTTGAAGTGGTGACCTACTACATCCGGGGGTGGCGGTGTGCTGACTGGACACAATTTCCTAACCAACCCCCCTCTAACAGAGGGTAGTAGTACCTTAATTGACCTAATAACGGAATACACCCCCTCCCCTCCTCTTCCCCGTCAAAACCAACCCTTAACACACTAACAACTGATCGATTATTCAGCCGACTCAACTTTACAGTTACGAAGTACAATTAAAAAGTGTATTTTTCACCCTTTTGTCTGGACAAAAAAACAACCCCCGATGACGCGATTCACAACTGCTGTCCCCGAGGGTTGGGATGTGGGAGAATGATGGTATGGAAGGACTTTTTTTGACTGGAATCTCTGGAATGTCCGTGTAACTATGAAGAGAATATTTTATCTACAAATTGAAGTTTTCGATAATAAAAAAAAAAAAAAAATCCCGAAAAATTATAGACAATTTTAATCATTACGAACCCAACAATAATAGGGTTTTTGTGACGAGGCAAAGTTGTAAAAATTGACTTTAAAGTTCGGTCAGCCACGCGACGAATCTTAGGGGTGGGGGTGGGGTCCACTTCGTCCTAATTAATTATTAAAATACCTAAAAATAGGCCTTCTGAAATTAACAATTTTGCTGTATATTGGGGTTGGCAACTGAATAATTGCGTATCCTTCTCATCTTTGGGGTTTTGCGCCCGAATATTTTTTTTTTTTTTGGTACGCACGGCGAATAGTTGTTGTAATAAATATATAGTTCAGAATATACTCAATTTAAGAGGTTTTGAAGGATGTAAAAATGCGTAAAAATACTACAAATAAAGTAAGTCTCCCCCCATCAAGCGACGAAAACCCTCCCCCCTCCCCCCAACCCCGCAATAACTTAGTTGCCGACCAGATATTTTTAGATAATTTTGTCTATCCCACGAGTTGACGACACGCACTGCTACTGAAGACGGCGAAAGTACGCTTAAATATTAGCTAAAAATTGTAAAAATTTACGAAATGTTCGCCAGTAGTATGTCGTTAGTAGTAGGGTCGGTTGAGCGGCTACTACTACTGTACTCCTCAACTTAAAATATACTACTGCTAGCGGTATAATCCTTTAATAATAAATAATTCATCTTATTGTAGAGCCTAAAGAGTTGTATAATAATCCAAATTACAATTGAAAATACAAATAACGCCGTCTCTAGCGACGAAACCCACCCCACCCCGCAAAGACTTAGTTGCCGAACCGATATTTTTTACTAGTTTTGTCTATCCCACGAGTCTGACACGCACTGCTACTGAAGACGGCGAAAGTACGCTTAAATATTAGCTAAAAATTGTAAAAATTTACAAAATGTTCGCCGGTATATAATTTTTTTTTGGCGGTAGTAAGGTCGGCTACTGTCCAACCGAGTATACTACTACTACTACTACTGCTACTACTCGCGGTGTAATCCTTTAATAATAATGAACAATTTATATCTTATTGTAGGGCCTAAAACAGACTGTC
Organism: Lethocerus indicus; assembly: GCA_019843655.1. Lineage (NCBI taxonomy): Eukaryota > Metazoa > Arthropoda > Insecta > Hemiptera > Belostomatidae > Lethocerus > Lethocerus indicus. The sequence goes on along the minus strand of JACDQD010000005.1, from coordinate 33,203,377 downwards.
CCGTTATATTATAATTAATCCTTGTCAAGTCTCTGCTGTCCCCGGATGTCAGTGTTGTAGGGGTGGGTGGGTTTAACAACCCCTTTCACATCACTCCCACCCTCCAGCTAGCTAATTTGGCTGGCTGTCCCTCGTCACCAGTAGCTGTCCCGTTCTATTGCCGTATATATACCTTTCAACCCCCCCAAAACCACCCCACCCCTCAAAAAATACATACAGAGGGGTCCAAAAAAATGTATCCACCGTTTTTCAAGTCCATAACTTGAAAACTAATTGACGGAATTGTCTCATTTTCGGTAGTGTTATAGTTTTTGTAGTTCCGTACAAGAGTTGTATTGCGTTGTACAGTTTTGTCGGATAGTCACGTGTTCTGTTGTTGTACTCGAGAGTAAACGTGGCCGGCGCAAGGCTTACACAACGGGATGAAAAAAAGTCAAATTTCGAAGTGGTATTTTAAGTACGAAAACTTTAAAATGAGGTTCAAAACTGCAATGGCGAAATTAGTATCGAACAGAGCCGAATATCCGAATTGAACACGTTTCAGTCAGTAGTTCGTAATTGTGACCATTTCGAAAACCTACACCTATATATATCTTTAAGTTGGACTTTAAGCTACAGTTTCACCAAAAATTAGAGACAAATCCATTGATTAGTTCGCAAGTTATGGACAGTTAAACGGTGGATACATTTTTTTGGACCACCCTCAGTATGTCCCAAAATTGACGCAATTTTTAATAGAACTGAGGCAGCCCCAACCCTTTTATTATTATTATTTTTTTTTTAAATATTGTTACGTTGTTCTGTCGTGTAACGCCCTCAATAATTTGTACTGACCCTTAACTTTTATCGGCTGAAGGAATGGGGGTTTTTTTTTCAATAAGGTTTTCAAGGTTTACTGCAAAAATACTGTGGCAAATTCAAATCTTGCGTCAATAATAATAATAATAACGTCTATATAATTTCAACCCCACAACCCTCAAACCGTCTGCGGTATATGATGAAGTGAAGTCCGTATTAGGGTAATTTTTTTTTTTTTTTAAATCAGCTCGTTTTTAAGACCAAAAGTCGCGTTAATTAATGGGGTGGGGGGAGATACGTCCACGCGGGATTTACTAGGAAAATTCTATAGGGTGCATTTCCCCCCCCCCCTACCCTTGGAAGAGCTCCATATTTATGAATTTTCCGGTCGTCTGGGAAATGAAAATGAAAAACAAATAAGAGGGTAACGCAATAACGGTAATCCGGTCTAACCCCCCCCGCCCCCGGCTGTCTGTCAAAGTTCAAAATCCACCCCGGGAACGCATCATCACTTTATATACCGGGCGGAGGCCGGAAAAGCGCTGCGAGAGGAGTTTTCCCGCTTTTCAAACGTTGAAAAGCGGAACTGTGTGTCACTGCACGGGCAGTAGGGTAGTTCCCTTTTTTTTTTTTTTGGCCCCGTATATACAAACTACAGTTGTATGCGGACCCAATAACGGGGGGGGAGGGGAGGGGGAATATTCGAATTTTATTCTATTATTAAAATATCAAGTTGAAAAGACCGAATAATGTTGTCAACAATTAGGTTTTTTACAATAAATTTTTTAGCACTATTATACTATCTGAAACTGAAATATTAACTTTACAGTTTGATGATGATGATGATGGACTGTATTTATATAGCTTAATAGGTCTATTACCCTATAACTAGAATAACCCAATAAGGAAATAGATAAAATATATTTTTTTGTCCATTAAATTCGGCTCAATATTGTACTATATTGCTTAGACTTAGATTTTAAAGCGCCGGAAGAAAATTAAAAAGCTTTTCAACGGGTTTTTTATTGCGAAAGTTTTCCCGTTAAAACTTCTGTTGTTTTAATTGAGTAAAATTGATTTCCTCGCGAAACCGGTTTCCCGACGTTTCGTTCAATTTTTAATTGAACCCTCTTCCGGGGGTTAAATCGGTCCGTATGTGTAGTGTAACGACTTAACAATAATCTCAATTTTTTTTACATTTTTAAAATTGTATTTACAACAATTAAATTTACACAGCCTCGCAGAGATCTATGTATTTTACAGAAGAGTTTTTTCTGTTTTTCATCTATATACATTTTAATTGTTGGTGCTGGGGGTGAAAATATCCAGTAAATGTAGCGTAAATTTTTCAGATTAAATGTTTCGAAATTACTCGATTTTGGAATTTGGGACGGATAAATTCAGTAGTTTTCCGAGGAAAAACCGGTCTAAGAAGAAAAAAGAAAAAACCCCCAATTGAATCGGGAACTGAAATAAAATTTGCAATAAAATAAAAAATAAACCATTTTCAGTGGCAATTTCTGTACATCACTAGGCTAATTCTGTGCTCAAGCGTCAAGTAATTAGACAAATTGATTAAGATCTATAACAATTTTTCGATATTTTTAACTGAATAGAGTTGAAAATTTCCTGCAAAAGATTCCAAAAATATGGAATTTGGGAGTTATTTGGAATTCCGAGATAACTTAATATATTGAAAGTATGAAGAGTTGTATCTGGGGTGGGGGTGGGGGTCGAAGGGTTTGTGGACCCCCAAAAGGGTAGTAGCATCTGGGGATGCTCAACCCCCTTAAATTTCACTTTTTTTTTACAAATTTTCGTTCCGTATCATCCCTAAACCGTCATATTTTTGCAATATTTCTAAAAACTCACCCCGCGCGACCTTTAACCCCTCCCCTCCCTCCCTCCCTTTGTATTTACCACAATATGATTTATAACAAAGAGTTTACGAACGTGAGATTGGTTGGGGGCGAATTTCAATTAACGTGTTGTAATTAACGAAAGTTTCTGAAAAATGTCCGAAACTCTCCGCCGAAATTTTCGGCCAATTCGATTACAGTTTTCGTCAATACAAAAAAATCTACAGCTACAACCCCCATAAAAATACCACCCTCCTTGATGCCACCCTTAAACCATTTTTTTTTGAAAATTCAGCATAAAATTTACTTATTACGACGCATTATTATCACAAAAGTACCCCTTATTATTTTTTTAAAAACCGGTTTATCAAATATTTTATTTTTAATCACACTACAGGGTTGAGAATTGACACACGACATTGATCATATTTTATTTCGAATAATAATCATAATTACCGAGTATTTTAACGCGGTGTAGGGGTGTATTTATAGTGTGAAATTACTGTGAAGTAATAAAAAAAAAAAAATTCCTGTAAACACATTTGTCGTATCGGAAAAAATTTTTAAAAAATTCTCGAAAATTACAACTAGAGCGTTAGTAACATTTTTGTTCTTCTGTTCCAGGTATGTCCCTCCCCATTCTTTGTACAGAAACGTGCTGTTACTACGATATTTCGGATAAGTGTACTACTACTTTCGCGTTTTACCCGTCTGCAGTGCGTAATTTTATAATTGCCGTAAAGGGTTTTTGTAATTTTTCCTGCAAATTGACTACTCCGCCCCCTTTGGATGAATGAGAAAATAGTTAATTTTCCCTATAGTGGGGGAGGTTTTCCTAATCTGAAAAGGTTGACTTTTCTCATAATTACTTCAGGGCTTATCTTTTAATTTATAAAAAAAAACCGCAGTTTTGCCCCATCAAGTGTCATCCTCCAGATAACATCCCTACAGATAAATAAAATAGAACTGTAAACTATTTTCAAATATCTGTCTATTCTTAGAATACGGTGAACATCTCGTAGAAACACTTTCCCAAAAAAATGGTCGATATTGATTATATTCATTTTTATCTTTTTATTTTACTTGGTTTAAAACTAGAATCTTCTAGGGTGGAATTTCAATCTCCGAATAGCCCAACGCTAAATGAAGCTTTTTCTCGGTTAATATTGATTTTAAGCAGGTGTTTATGTGGGAAAATCGAGGCCCTGAAATGAAAATCTGCATTTTAATCCTGATTAGCCCAAAATATTTTTCTGTTAAGTTTTTTTGTGCGTCCCAGACCGGTTTCGGCCGCTCGCCACATCTTCAGTAGCGCTTCGTTACAGTCACTTTTGGTCACTGGTTACTGACGACGCCGCTTGAAGACTGAAACCGGTCTATCAAAAATAGACCGGCCAGAGAGACGGAAACAGCAAACAAATCTAGTTTTATGGGGATCGTGTGTTCCACTTTCCTTTCTATTTGCGTACTCAAAAGTTCTGCGTTGTAATCACAGAGACTCAATGAAACTCAAGTTTCATTGAGGAAATATTGTTTCCTCGGCGACTCTGAAGTGGACGGAGATGATTTCATTCTCTTTATCTCTCTCGGTCACGCTACTGAAGACGGCGAAAAGCCGAAACGACCATTTGAAGACGGCGAAAAGCCGAAACGACCATTTCTGTTGGGGTTTGTGGAAAACTTTTCAGTTTTCACTCTTCTATAAAGTTGTAACTGCTTAACGAGGAACAATATTTTCTTCAGTGAGTCAGTTTCAGGCAGTAACATTTAGTAGTAACAACAAGTTTTAATGAGAAAAGTAATTCCTCAGGGGACCGAAACGGGGCTTTGGACGTCTCTAAACTTTGGAGGAGGCCAAGTATGGATTGAGTCGACCTCTGGGGATTCTTTTTTATTCCGCCCCCATAACAATTAAGTACGTGTCACCCTCCGAGGTCAAAATCGTGAAAAATGTTGTCAATTTTGATTTTTAAGAAACCGGTCTAGCGCATAAGACCAAAACCGGCGCCAGAAACAACAACACCCCACAAACCCTTATATGATGATTTACCCCGAAATTTCCGTTCTGACAATGTTCTGACCAAAAAAAAAAATTAAGTGCAGCCACTTGATATTAAAAGTTCGAGCTCAACAATGGACTTGAATATTGTGTTTTTAGTTTCATACAAAGTTTTGTGTTCTGCGAGGGGTTGGAATAACGTAGATTTAGTTGTCTTTCAGTCTCCAGTCTCGCCGGTTTCGGTCTCTTCCGCGCTAGACCGGTTTTGCGGCCGCCGTTCGCCGTCTTCAGTAGCAGCGGTGTGAAAGTCACTTTCGACACACTTTGGATTATTTTCGGGGGCATCCTCGCGCTGCACTGTCACTGTCACTGTCACTTATAGTGTGCCAGAAGTGACCCAGACACACAGCTGCTACTGAAGACGGCGAGCGGCGGCCGCGAAACCGGTCTAGCGCAGAAGAGACCGAAACCGGAGCGCGAGGAAACAAAAACACACTAAATCCACTGTATTAACTGAACAATAACCATTGTTATGGCGAAACACACGGAGTATGTATTTTGTGCGGAATTAACTAACTAACGCCCCCTTTCTATGTAATAAGAAGTGGAAACAAATATTGTGTTCAGCGCAAGTTTTGTGTCCGATGAAGGGAAAAAACCCTTCTCTCTAATGTAAGGGTTTTTTTTTCTCCCTCCTTAGGGAGGGGGGGGGCCCTAATGCCCTCCTCAGTAGGCCATTAAAGACCGCTTTTCGGGGGGGGGGGGGGTTGCTAAGTATATAAAAACGCGTCTAGCTCTCTCTCCTCAATACCTGTCTCTAGAGCCCTTTCCCTATTATAACATAGGAGGTCATTACGCTGAGTTTTTCTTCACCCACCTTCTAAACTACCCTTGCCCTATATATACATATATATAGCCCCTCCATTTTAAGTTTTCGGTTAACTATTTATTTGAGAAGATTCGAGGGAATAAAGTTTTTTAAGTAATTTTATTAATAATTTTAACTTTTTCTGAAAACTCGTACTGTATATTACATTCGAGGCAATTTATATCGGCCCCCAAAAAACTCCAAAAGATTTGATAAGTTATGAACACAATTCAAAATTTTCAAAAATTTCACTTAGGATTTCATCGATTGAGAATTTAGTTTTCGGGCTATAAAGGCGATAGATAATAGATAATCCGGTCGATAAAACGTCCAATTAACAGTGTTATAAATAAATAATTAACACAGACAAAATACATATCTGTATTTGGGTTGAACCGTAAAAAAATTTTTTATTTTTTCCTTTAGGAATCGTGTAATTATTTTCTCTTAAATTTTGCACTATTCTCGAATATATTTTTTTCGATCGATTGATTGAATGTATCAATATTAGTGGAATGGAAAAAATAAATTTCGATAAGACTTCGATGGCGGAATAGGGAGGTCCCACCCCCTCCCACCCCTTCAGCGCCGCGGGTTAAGAAATTTTCAAAAATTCGGGCTTCTCGCCGTCTTCAGTAGTTGGCCGTTGACTGAACCCGTTCGCAATTAGTAAATAATCCTCTATATATATATATATATATATATATATATATATATATATATATATGAAATTAGATTTGGGCCATTTTGTTAGTCTTGTAAAGATTTTCCTCTTTGACTTTCTCTTTCGTCGTCTAGTTTTCTTTTTTACGTTCTTTCTTATACTTTCTTCTTTCTTTTTTACTCTTTACACCATTTTCTTTCCGGCGGCCGCAACTTTTTCCTTTTTTTTTTCCAACCCCTATCGGAGCAACTATAAAATGACAGTCCGGGGGTTGGGGAGGACTCGACTCTAAACTAAATAATTTTTCCCCGATCTTGCGAGATAATTGAAGATGTACAAAATTTGAGCCCTTTACGCCCTTTTTTGGGGTGCATTTCCACAAAAACAGAACAAGGACATTGAGAGGCTAACTCATAGCTGGAGGTGGAAATCATTTTTTTTTTGGGGAATCTGAAAGGTCCACCCGCCCCTCCCACCAAAACGCGCAGTTATTTATTCATAAATTTTCGGGCGATGATGGAAGCTAAATCCATTTTGGTTTTCAGAGTATTTTGGGGGCGAGGGCGTTCCCCACCCCTATTCATCCTCTCTCTCTCCTAAATCCAGGACGTTATTTTGAAATGATTTTCCCCTAACCCCTCCCCCGTGTCCCCAGTAGCAAATTTAAAAAAAACTCCATTTATCCGGGTGACCGAAATAATGGCAATTTATTTATTTATTATAAATAATAAATCTCTTCCAGGCAATATTAGACTAAAGTCTAATATTTTCACTTCCTGAATCACTGAAATTGCCAAAAAAAAAAAAAAAATATAGCAATCGCGGGACATTTTATTAAGGGAGGAAAAAATACTGTGACTACGTCGAGGGAGAACAGAGGTTGTAATTTTGAAAAAGAAAAATCAATTTCCCATACAGAAAAGTTTCAACCCCCGTATTCACATCAAGTACCAACTGCAGACGGGTCAATACGAAAATTACCACCTGGATTCCGGTTGGGCAACAGGTATATTTACGTATGCAAATCGTCCGTATTTACACGTTAACAGTAGTCGTCCGTTCGCCGGTGTAAACACTGCTACCGGGTTTACAGCATTTGCAGTAATTAAGGGGAAATAAATTGTGAAATTTGGTCCATCCCCGTTATTTCCGTATACCTTTTAAGCGGTTCGCCACATTTTTGGATAATCCTCCGGCCGTTTTATGTATGAAAATGTATGCACTCTATCGTTAAAAAAGTCCAAAAAAAATCCTTATTTCCTGTTTAAAATGTTTAAGGGTGAATTTTTTTTTTTATAAAGTTTGCCCCAGCTCTGTTCTTAACGAGATAACTTAAGATGTCGCGGTCCGTATACCTTTTTTCAACAGTTATTAATCAAATTTAAATATATTTTTTCGTAAAGTTGTTGTTACTGCAATCGGGGCAATTTCGGCCCAAACTTGTCATTTTTCAGAGAAAAATTTTTTGTGAAAAAATTAAAAAATATCCCCGGCAATATTCAGGAAAAATCGCCCCCCACCCCACTACCCCGTCACGTGACCTCTACTTTCAACAGAGTTAATCATAAATCTACGAAAATATTGTTTGTATCAAACCGCGTACAATACAAATATATTGTGTTGTAACAAAAAAAAAAATTTAGAGTTTTTTTTAAGTACGGATAACACTAAATATTGAGGCAAGAACCTCAAGATTGAGGGGGGGGTTGGGGGTTAAAACCCGCAGTATCGAAATTTTTTTCCCCAACCCCAAGAAAAAATTCTCCCATTAGAGTTAAGGGTTTTTCCTCCCCCCCAATGTTTTATCCCCGAGGTTTTGTGTTTCAAGTAACTTTTAAGTAACGAACTGACAGTGTAGAAAATAATATTGAGAGTAACAATTCTAACGATAAGATACAGATTATTGAATTCGATTTCGAAAAATTCAGTTTTCTTTTGTACACAGTTTCGTGACATTTTAAACACGATTCTGCGTAGATAAACGTATTTTTAAACAATTAAATCTAAATGTTAAAAGTGTGAGAAAGAGAGTTGGCGATGGGAGGTAACGGGCGATTGGGAATGTCACGAATTTTTTCGATAAGCGGGATTTTCAAGGTTCACCCCGTGAAAGGTAGTTATTTATGTTGCGGTGGGACCAACCCCCCCCTTTCACAATTTCCCACGACATTTTACCATCACTTTGAGGAAGGAAGACTCTCCCTCTGTGCGTCATTTTAATTCTGGTCTCCATATTCAATAGTTCAAAAAAACCCTTATACCAAAGTTGTCAACAATTTGCAGTGTGATTTTTAGACCAAATATTCGCTCAACCGAATAAAAACTTATAATAAAGGGTGTCCCAAAATTAACGCAAGATTTGAATTGAATAAAAACAGTTTTTTTTCTTTTAAAATATAATTTTTTTTATCTAATCCTAAACGGGAAAATTGCATCCAATTTAGGCGGAAAGAACTCGTGTCGCGAAATTTTTGTAGTGTGGCTACCAAAAATTTTTATTTATTTTTAAAATATATTTCGACAATGCGCCCCCTCAATTTTTGTACTGACCACCCTGAACTATCGTCTGCCAAATGGGGGTTTTTTTTTCAAATAGGGTTGGCCCTAAGTTAATCCTGAAAATTCCGGGAAAAACACACCCTTTTTGTGTCTATACCTTAGTTGATAAATAATACAGTATTCGATGCCACAATAAAAAAAAAATATATAACAATATATTTAACCGGGTTAACTTATCCCTTAAACACAAGAAACGAGTTTTGACCCGGGATCCAGAAATTGAAAAAAAATTCAATTTGAAAAAGGGACAAAAAGCCGAAAAATAAAACTCATAAAAGTGACAATTCTACGCAATTTCGACCTTGTATTTTGTGAGAGAATTAAAAAAAAAATCGTATTATCGATATTTATATCGATTTACATAAGAATTGTAAGCTGTAACACTTATTTGTACGAGAATAAAATAAGAAAATAAACGCTTTGTATTGTCCTAAAAAGGGATAGTAAAAGGGAAAAGTAAAAGAAATTGAGAGTCGTTACACGTGTAATACTTGCAATGAATAATTTTTCAAAATATATACTATTATTATTGTTTCTGTTATAAAATGATAAATTGAATATTTTAAGCGATAAAAATGTGTTTTTTTTTGTCGAAATAGAGATACGAAAAGAAAGATAAAAAAAAGTCGATGTATTCGACTCTTTTCCGCTGAAATGTGGAACCAAAAAAAATTGCTTTTTGGCCGTATTTTTTTTTCAAAAAATTTAAATAAGAATTTTCAAATAAGAATCTAAATTTATGAGTAGAGAAATTGCTGATAAAAACCTATACAATGCTATTTTGTCAAAGGGATGTTTTGGGGCGGGGGGGTATAAATCTGAATAAGTAATCCGGGTTTTATCATCCCCCTCAACCCCCACCCCTACTATATATGCCATTTATTTCATTATAACATCGATACAAAACCAGGTTTTGTTGAAGATTGATCGGTTTAACCCCCTCCCAACCCCCAACCCCAATGTATTAACAAACACGTGTGCGGTCAACCCCTCCCCACACACAAAACGACCGGGGTGGGGGCACTGAACAAACGTTTTGTTCGATACGTGCATGTGTCAGAGGAGCGTGTATCGAATCGAACTTTAACCCCCAACCCCTTCCGGTTATTTATGAGTTTCAACCCCCACCCAACCACCAAATGACCTAACAGATCCGCGATTTATAACTTAGTTTTCAAAATTCCCCCCATCCCCGCGATATTGTTCGTGTCTCTCTCTCCAGGGCCCTTTAAAATTCTGTCGATAAGGGATTGAAAAAATGTAGTTAAGAATTTTTAGTTTTTCCCCATGAATTTCAATTTTCTATGGCTCAGGATAAAACACCCCGCCACTCATCAAGACATACACTAAATTAATCGTCGTTTAATTAATTTTAAAAATCTACGTGGATATTTATGGTACTAATATACAGAAATCATACTTGAATTGGCTATAAAATTATTTCGAATAAAATATCTTCAAAACTTCAAAACTTTGTCCAACCGAATTCGATAACTCGTATTATGAATTTTTTGGCGATCATCGCTTAGAAAAAAATATGAATTGTTTTCATTATACGAAATTCAATTTGCCCCTTTCCGATAAAACGCACGAAACAAAAGTATACAAAAATAAATTGAGTGTATTATATAAAATTAAAATAAGTTTATCGCCAGAGTAGTTTCGTTTACGGTTTCAACCGGTCAAATTAGGCTCAATTCCCAATAATGTATTTGAGAATGCGTCGAAATGTATTCAACCCTCATTGAATCGAGCCGAAAAATACATGAATACCGTAGAAGTCTTCAGTAGCGCCGCGTCAGTACTGTTGGAAATTTTTTTTACGGCGAATGACACGAGACAGAAACGCAATAAATTCACTATAATTTCTGAACTTAATTGCAGAGAACGTGCTTAAAATTGTGCTTAAATTTGGAGGTGGTGCTTAAAATGCCGGGATGATGATGCAGAACTTGCTGTACATAAAGTTGGGGTTTTATACTTGGCGCTTGTAAAGTTCCCGCGGGTCGATTGATGCTTAACTTGCTATTTTGAAGTTGTTGGCCCTACCGCCCCCACAACAACTTCCTTTTCCGAAAGCTTCAATTAAGCCTCTCTCTCTCTCCAGGTAATAATAAACCCCGCGCGCTTAACTTTCAACCCGGTCCTGTAATTTACTACCGACTCGGATAAATCCAATTTTCGTACGTTTTTACCGCATTTTCTCGATACAATGAACCACCCCCCACCCTCCACCCCACGTCAAAATGATGTAATTTTTTCACATGAATTTTGAATTGTCCCAAATGCGAAATTTAATTTTTCTTAAGCTTAAGCAGTCTGTAAATATGCGGGGCAACATTAATTTCGTTTTGAAGAGACCCCGTTTAAGCAAATTAACTGATTAATTTTGACCCCCCACCCTCGGGAATTTTTTAGGTCGCTGAAAATTTGTTGTAAAAATATAGGCCAGAATTTAAGTGGTAATTTGTAGGTAAAAAAAAAAAGAAGTTTCGTCTATAATTAGCTACACGTCGAATAAAAGGTAATTCAGGGTAAATAACGTTATTCAGGATTTGGCCGGGGGGGGTCGTTCTATATTACGTTCGATTGGTTCCCCAGCTAATTCTAGACCGTTGTAGGGGGTGGAGGGGGATTGTTGTTCGTCGCCCCCTAATGGATTATTCCCCCCTCCAAATGCATAATCCCCTTAGATCTAAGCGGCCCCCCATCACAAACGGGGTTTTCACCTTTCAATGGCGTTGGGGGGGGAGAGGTATTGCTATTAACGGCCTAATCGATTACGTTAATTAATGCGATTCCGCCTAATCGCGACCCTCAAGTATACCCTCCCTCCTCCCACCCCACCCTAAATCATTTATTCAATTCTCGGAATACGAATTTCATCCCAGTCTTCAGTAGATCGGTTTTTTATTCAAGTTATGCAGCTCTCGTCACACTTAAATTACGTGACGTGTGACTTACGTGAAATGTTAATTTTAACGGAGAAAAAAAACGTCCTTAAAATGTCACGGAAAATCCGATTCGAATAAAAGCGGTACACGATTTTTTTTTTCGGCCGTTCGCCATCTTCAGTAGCAAAACAGACTGTAAATTCGGTTTTTTATCGCAAGTTCCCTCCCCACACCCCCCACGGCGCTAAAATTATAGTTATATTCTAATGTACTGTATATGAAGAATTGATATGTGATAGAGCAAATATTAAATTCTGAACAGGGGAAAAAAAAATTTTATTAAAATGTCACGGAAATTCGATTCGAGTAAAAGCGGTACACGATTTTTTTTCAGCCCTTCGCCATCATCAGTAGTAAAACCGATTGTAAATTCTGTTATTTATCGCAAGTTCCACCCCCCAGTGCTAATATAGTTATATCGCGTTAAGTTTCAACAGAATTTATAACGAGTTCAACCCTCGTTTGGGATTCTTGGGATGGAAAGAAGATGAAAAAAATTGTCCATAAAATTTTTTTTCCCCAACAAATTTTTCGATTGATAACTTTCAATTTTCAGGCCAAATTTCTGAATCTTGACGCAAATTCTATCGCCCTTTTCTGTCTTTTTCGGACAGAAGAAATTTTTTCAATTTTATTTTGTACAAATCTGGGCGGGGGCGTATTTAATGCTACAAACGATTGCAAATTAAGAGAAATTTCTGTGTTGAGGGGGGGGGGGGTCCAGCAACAGGTTGATAGCCGCCGCCCCCCCCCCGCCATTTAATAGGACCAAGGGAAATTTTTCTTTATATTATCTCCATATACTTTTTTAATTATCGCTGTGTTTCCTTCACACGCCTCTGAAAAAAAGAATTTTTTTTTTCCCTCAACCCCTTCACCTTTTATCGTTCCCCTCTTCCTTCCTAAACAATTTCGCCTACAGAAGTACGGAAACAAAGCACCTTTCTCCTCCTCCTCCTCGTTGAGGTTGAGGGGTTGTGTTTCAACCCCCCCTCTTTCCGGCTTCAACCCCGTTATTCGAGCGTAATTGCGCTTAATTCTCTCCCTCCCCGCCTTTCATCCCCCCACAACACAGGCTTTCTTTTTCCCCACATAGCCTTCGTTTATTACACACACATTTACACGCGTGTGTGTGTGTGTGAGCTTTTACGCTTCGATAATTATGCATCATTAACGCTCAGAAGGGCAAGGGCCGACGGGGGGGGGGCAGGGGGTTAAAATGAGAGAATTAAACTCACACAGAAACGCTGACAGACTGTGCTTAATAATGATATGGAAATAGGGGTGGTTTTCCCCCCCTCACCCTCCGGCATCCCCTCGCGTCCAGTAGGCGTTCTGTAAGGGTGGAAATTGAAGCAGCCTACTCCCCCACTGGTCTACCTACCGGTTTGGAAATTTGAAAATTGTCAGATTAAAACTCTAGAATTATAGCACAGTTTTTTGCCAACTACAAGTTTTTATAGCTATAGAATATTTTAGAATATTCGTCCGGCCGAAAATTCATTTTATAACGTACAGAGGGAGGTATAGTTTTGTAACAATAAAATGACAAATTTTGCCCGGTTATATTTTTATTTTTCCGAATTATCCCCATTTATCCCCCGCCCGGGGTTCGAATCCCGGCTGCGGTTCAAATTTCCCTTCCCTTAAATTTCAATTTCAACCCCCAATATTCTATATTTTCTCGCGACAGACAGATGTAATGTGCGCCAAAAATCGCCAAAATATAATGGGGCGGGGGTTGAAATTTTCACCTTATTTTCCGCCCTAGCCGGGGGAGGAGTATAAGACCCTCCCACAGCCTGCAGAGTTTATCCTTGGCTCGAACAAAAGGGGAAAAAAAATCACCCCTCACACACGGCTGGTGTATAAATCCAGGGAAAAAGGGGGTAGAGTTTTACGAACGGGAATAAAAAGTATCCCCCACCCCACCTCCACCACCCCCGGGCGCTAAGTCCCGGGGCTTTTTCCACCCAACACCCCACACTAAAGTGCAAGTGTTTATTATCCCCTTTGTGCTCTTGTAGTGACCAGAAAAAAAAAAATGGCGCGAAATTTGAATTCCTACCCCTTTTTTAAACCGGTTTTTAGCCCGCTCACGCTCTAAAAATTCCACCCTCTCAATTATGAAGCTTCGAACGGTGGGGTTGTTAACAATTTTTGAATCAATTAAGGTAGCTTATTATCGCGGATTAATTGTTAATTATTAAAATTTTCCCCCCAGACTTAGACTGGGGGGGAACGAAGCAAAAGACGAAAACACAACCTGAACAGACACTGAACTATTTCCACTTTTAAGGGATGTATTTATCCCAAAAATAGGGTATAACGCATCTTCTTCAACTGTTTTATTGCCACAACTATAGAATACAATAATTTACAACGCGTTGTTGTCCGTGTAGCACTATTAAAGGAAGGGGAGGGGGGGAGGGATGAGAAATCCACTAAATGGGGTGGAGTTTCCCCAATTATTCACAAATTGACGTTCGCCCCCCCCCCCCGTTGAAAGAGAGTTTTCCCCGCTTTCACCTCGCATTTTCCCGACTCTATTAGGGGGGAAGGGGGGGGGTGGAAATTTCCCCGGAAAATACGATTTGAAGCCGTAGTAGAGCCTAATCGGGTTCGACGCGGAAAGAGAAAATTGAAGGAAATTGAAAAAGGCGACCGCGCTTTCCCGTGTCCATACTCATTTCCCTCGTGGAAATTTTGAAAAATCCAAAATTTCACAAAAGTGTGAAAATTTCCTGTAGGCGTTCAACAAATCGACCAAGTATTATCGGTCTACTTTTAAAAAAATATCGTAACGCCAACGTAAATAAAATTGATGCCGAAATCAACTAGAGTCCATTGAATAGTGGGCATTTTCACGAAAAATACGCATGAAAAAAATACGAGAAATACAAATGAAAACTGCCGGGACGCGTTTCCATGAAAAATATGTGTTTATCGCTCTTAAAAAAAAAAGAAAAAATCTATCGTAAATCGCTTTCGGAAATTGCATATTACCCGTTTATTATTCAACCCTCCTTTTCCAGTCGTCCGACTTTTACTTTCTCACACAGAGAGAGAGAGAAAGGGAGAAAGTTTTCAGTTTTTGTAGTAGGAATAAATCCGGTCAATAAACAGGGTTCTGGTCGGTGGACTGTACATAAATGTTGTATACATCTTATACGAATTAACCCCCAAGACTTGTCCTGTACAATCTCTATACTTATTTGGGGTTGATTTTATCATATATATATATATATATATAAAACACAACACGGCGCGCCCATAAAAATATTTATAGCTTTATGACCGACCGACCGCAGGGGAAGGTGACGTTTCGGAAATGTTACGGTTGCCGTCGTCAGGAGATTCTGGGATTTATTATTATTTCCCGTATTACTGGGGGGAGGGGGACCATCATCCCCTACCGTCAACCGATATCCTGGTTTTTTCTGTCTCCGGAAAAACAGGACGACGCCATATGTCTGTTAAAATGCTCAATAACTTAAGTTGTAAAAATGGACCATTAATGGGGGTTGAATGGTGGCCGTTTCGTACACCGACACCTATATACATCTTCAAGTTGGACTTTAAGCTACACTTTCACCAAAAATTAGATACAACTCATTTAATAAGTTTGAAAGTTATGTACTGTTAAACGGTGGATACATTTTTTTGGACCACCTCTGTATATATATATATACATATTTCGGTTCTCTCCGGCCAATTAGTACTAAACGGATCTATCTAATTGGTAATCGCATACTGCCGCGGTATAATTCAAAGTATATCGTGTAGTTAAGGGGTAGAGGGGGTGTTATTGGGGGTTTTAGAGGTTTATGGGGGGGAATGGGTATCGATGCCCCCGCCCCCTACGCCGTGCTTTGGCCCATTAATCTGCGTATAATGAGCAGAGATTGTAAGCTACAGTGTAAACTGAGAACCGCACACGCATTACGCGTATTATTACGCACTCCAGTCCCTTCGGCAACATAAAGTCCTTTGCGAAGGGCGGATATAATTTTAGGAAAAATCGACAAACTCGATTTCCACAGTCCATAACTTTTTATGGAGTAGTTTTCAAGTTTCATAAACTGAAGATTCAGAATATAAAACTTTCACCCCAAAGATAGGTTATTATTGATTCGGGGGCTAATAAAAACCCATACGGGTGGAAAAAAACCCGCAGAATCTGACTTAGAGGCGTTGTTTTCTGTGCAAAATTTGGCAGAATTTGAAAAATTTTTTTTTTATTTATCGTCCCTCAATATTTTCAACCCCCCCCCTCCCATCACCGGCCGGATCAAAATTGATTGTTACAGTTTAATTGTTAAATATTTTTTTATAAACCGGTTCCTCCTGAAGCTCTCAAACAATATTGATCGATAAGAAAAATATAATTATATACAGGGTGGTCCAAAAAAATGTATCCACAGTTCAACAGTGCATAACTTGAAAACTAATTGAGGGAATTGTGTCTCATTTTTGGTGAATGTGTAGCTTAAAGTCCGACTTAAAGATATATATAGGTGTAGGTGTTCGAAATTGTCACAGTTATTAACATACAGCACCAAATACTCTGATTGCACAACGTGTTCAGTCGGGATATTTGGTTCTGTTCGATATTAATTTCGCCATTGCACGATTTGAAACTCTCATTTTAATGTTTTCCTACTTAAAATAATACCACTTCGTAAACTGGACTTCCTTTCATCCAATTTTAAGCCTTGAGCCCCGGCCCAAATTTACTCGAGTAACAACAGGGTACAACACAACTGACAACAACAGAACACAGACTATCCGACAAAACAGTACAAAGCAATACAACAACTATTGTATGGGGCGCAATTGGCGGAACTACAAAAACTATAACACTACCAAAAATGGGACCATTCAGTCAATTAGTTTCCAAGTTATGGACTTTTAAACGGTGGATACATTTTTTTGGACCACTCTGTATATGAACTGTGGTTCCGATCCTTTCGTTTTTAGTTGTATATATATATATATATATATATATATATATATATATATATATATATTGAACTAGACGATTAGGTGATCTCATAGTGCTGTCCACATTGACCGATATAAAAACTGAAGGAAGACAAGAAAATTTGATGATGTTACCCATAAAATAACTGTCAAAGTACTCATTGTATATCAACTCTAAAGTAAGTGTTCCCCCCATATTGTATACATAGTATTATACATAGTAATTAGTTGACGGGTGGGAGGAGGGGTTGTAGTGTCAGTATTAGTGTGATCTGTAAGGGTGGGTAATCAGTTATCTGGTGTGGGGGTGTGTGTGTGTGGCTAATGGGC
>JACDQD010000005.1:33073863-33183863 GCA_019843655.1 Lethocerus indicus | reverse complement strand
CCTAAAGTCCGGCCTAAAGTCCGGCCTAAAGTCCGGCCTAAAGTACAGCCTAAATGGCCTAAAGCCCAGCCTAAAGTCCAAAGTCCAGTCTAAAGTCCGTTAACTTGCAGTGGCGACGAGTGTTTCGATCACGGATTTTTTTTTTTTCAAATTTCCCTCCCCCCCGGTATTTTCGGCCCACAAAAATTTTCATTAAGATTTCTAGTGAAAGGATTTTCAAACGTAGACCGAGAGAAATACTAATAAAAGTTGGATGAAAAACAATAATTGACTTATAGTTCGGCCTCGGGAAAATTTAATTTCGTAAAGTAAGGGGAGGAAGGGAAGAGGGGGGGCGGCCCCAATCCATTAGAGGGTAGTAGTAGGTAGAGTTGTTGCCTTCGGGTACAACAAGAAAGTCCTTATATACTTTTTTCCTCTTCTACCAACAAAATAACAATACTTTCGGGCTTTTAAACTCTTGGGGGATTATCGGTCGGTTGTTGGTACACGCTTTCCCAACCCCAATTCGGCCTTCTGTTTTTCCAATTTCCGCCCCCAAGAAGGTTTTATCCAGAAGAAGCTCCTCCTCGCTTCCTCCACCGAAATTCCGGTAATATCGCGGCGACGTCATTTTCATGAAAAAAAAAATTTTTACTCTTTTCTCTGTAGGGAGGGACAAGGGATGTTTTAAATTTCCGCCCCTACCCCAACCCCCACCGAATCCTTTCTTTTATTCGAGGCTGAACGTTATACATATTCCCAGTCTTGGACATCTTAAAATTCAACCCTTAAAAAGAAAATAGAAAACTTTTTGTCGGGGGCCGGGGAGGGGGGGGGATCGTCACTATTAGAACGATCCCCAAATATAAATGACATAATAGATGTTCAGGAGATAATAAAAGTTCGTTTGTAGGGTTCGGTGAAGGCCGAAGAACGGTTGTTGAAATCGGGAAAAATGAAAAAAAAATGCTGAGATTTTTATTGTCGTGAAAAGCTGGCGGAAAAACCCCCGAACGGACGGCTTTCGTCCCGGATTTATTGCGTCGGGAATTTTCCGTTGTTTGAAGTGTGTTGGGGGTAAAAATAAAATGCGTGGTTCGCACCCTGAGCCCCCCCATATATATACGATGTATGCGTAGATTACAAAAGCTCTTGAAACGATTATTATCGTGGCGAAAAGCCGAAAATGTATTCATTATATATATATATATATATATATATATATATATATATATATATATATAAAATGAAAAAAATTCGGAAAAACACCGTTAATATTTTCCCCACTCAAGACATCATTTTATTGTGTTTACGGCCCTACTTAAAACACTTTCAGAAGTCGAAAACGAAACCGGAATTTCTAAGAGTTTCGAAGTTTCTTTTTCTAGGACCGCGTATTGAGAAACCCCCCCCAAGGGAGAACCTAGGGGGGGGGGCTTTTAGTATACAAATCATCGAATTAAAAATACTAAAAATGACTATGAAACCGGGGGGGATGAAAGACTGTGTGGGGCGACGATGATTATTATGGGGGTAGAAATAGGGCGGGGCGGGGGGGGTTGGGGATAGGGGATGAATATTTAATGGAATACGAAGAGTTTCCCTTTCGAGAGGAATTCAGGATGGCGAGAGGGAGTTTCCCACCCCACCCCCAGAGTTTCAAATCGAGATTATGGTGATTCGATGAAAGAATCAAAACTTAGTTTAGTCGCAGTTTTGTGACGACACTAATAAATTAGCCCCCCTTTGTTAGTTCGTCTCTATTCAAAGACTTGTCTCTCGAGGGCTGTGGGGTCTTTGTCGAATATAACTCTGCTTTAAATATACACGGCGCAGAGGGTTGTGCACAATGGTCTAAATTTGTAGAATAAATATATACTGTAAGCATTCACCTTCCAATTTATCCCTTAGGTCTGTATTCTTATTTAATTATAAAGGGGGAACCCCACCCCACCCCACCCCCACACGACGTGTTCCGGGGGAGGAAATTGAGAAACTCGACGAACCCGAGAACCCGAACCCCGAAATTTCCCCCGGGGCATTTTCTGCCCCCGTCGTTGAAACCGGTTTATGTTAATTTCCACCGCGGCTGAAATAATTAATTAACAGTTCCTGGGGGGGGAGGGGGGGTAGTGAGAGGACACCACCACCCCCTTCCCCAAAGTCTTAAATCCAATTCCACCCCTAAACAGGTTGGCATAGAACGCGGTTAAGATCTCCGGCACGTTTAGGACCGGGGAGGGGGTGAAATTCTCCCCCCACCCGCTGGATTTTAATTTTTTTACACCTCAGAATTTTGATCTCCGATGACAGAATCCACCCCCTAATCACTGACACGTTTTGAATCTAGTACTTCAAATTTATCATCCGGATTTCCAGCCCCCCAACCCGCAATTAAAAACAGTTAAAAACCGAAGCAATTAAAACCGGTAATGGCTCGTCTCCCTTCCCCGAGCCGTAATTATTAACGGTTTTATGCAAATTTTAAGGGATTGAGTGGTTGGGGGGCCCTTCCTCCCATTAACTTTGGGGGTATGCTAATATGGTTCCAGTGCTAACCACGTGCGTGTTGAACACGTATATATACATATAAGAAAAAACTATTACATTACAGACATTAACCCATTAAGTACAAATTTTTTTTTCTGAAAATTTTTCCATAAAATTTTTTAAAAACCAGTTTGTCACAAATTTTTTTTTAAATCGAGTCCCTTTGGGAGGTAATAGGACACCACAGAGTTGAACCCAACACATGAGAAAAAATTATCTTTTATTTCGAATAATAATCATAATTGAGAGTAATTTGACGTGATGTGAAATTACTGAAGGTAATAAGAAAAAAAAACTGAAAAAATTTTAAAAAAATTTACCGATCCCCATTTGGGGCCTACGGTAGTACCTCAATGGGTTTAAATAATAATGAAACACTATTTTAATTATTGTTTGAACTGTTTAAACAATACTTCTACTGAATTTTTCCAGTACAATCTGGTCGGCAACTAAGTCATTGGGGGGTGAGGTTGGGGGGTGTTTCGTCGCCAGACTTAAATATAGCGTTATTTGTATTTTTACGCATCTTCAAACCTTCAAAATTATGAGTATTATGAAATTTTTATTACAACATCATGCCGACTACAATACGTCGTAAGTACCAAAAAATGATAAGGGTTCAAACACCGAAAGATTATAGAAAAATCTTCAATTATTTAGTTTCCGACCAAATTTTCGCCTATTAAATATCAACCCCCGCACCTACTACTACTTATGGGGGGTGTCTTTAATAGAAGGTAGTTCAGAGAACTCGTCTGGAGTTAATGCCCCCCCCAAAGTAGAGAGGGATGCTTCAGCCCTTTAAAGGGTAACTGCACAGCACACCCCACCCAGGGGTAGGGCGGTAGCACTAGTAACTAAGTACAAGCCCTTAAAACCTTGAGCTCGAACATTCAGATAATTGCTCCCCTTCGTACCCTCATCAAAATTGAGACCTCGGGGTTAACACTCAAAAAGTGCTGAAACTATGCCCAAGTGGTTGGCCGCACCACTATAAAAGCCCATTTCATTTTGAATTTGGACAAAATTCATTTCCCGAGAAAAGTTTCGTAAAAAAGCTCAATCAAAGTTGAGTTCCGGGAAAAAATCCGATGAAAATATTACAGACATCCGGATAGGTAGTGAAGAAAATTTTCCTAAATTTTTTTATCATTATCACAATATTATCACAATAATATTTGTATATTTCAAATTCCGGTCTGGGAATAGACCGTAGAGACAAAACACGGGGGGTGGGGGGCGCTAATAACGTCGTCGCCCCGACCATTTTTCACACGCATTTTCCACCCATTTTCCGACGTATTTTCTACATCCCATTCATTTATCATCGCGCACGGCTTTCCTTCGCGACGGCAATTTTTTCGGGTTTTTCTTTTGTAGAAATGCAACATTTTCTTTTTTTTTTTTTTTTTTGATAAATAACCCCGCCCGAACTTGATATCTCGAATAATCTTTTATAGGGGGAGGGGGAAGAATCCACGCGAAATTCTGAAGACAGGAAATTTAATTATTACTTGATTACCGGACGGAAAACCCGAACAGAAATATAACGGAAATTTCGTTAAAAATAAAAAAAAATGTTTGAAAAAGCCGGGAAAAGTCAGATTGGGGTTGGGAGGGGAGGGAGGGGAGATTTTTTTTCAGTTATTTTCCACTGAAAAATCTTCAGTAGAGCACAACTTGTCCCCACCATTTTCCTTAACCGGTCCTAAACTTCCTATTTGAAAAATCAAGTGCAGGACTTAGGGAAACTTTTGTTACAAAGTACTGATCAAAACTCTTAAACTTTCAATTCGTGATCAATTCCGAAAAATTTCTAACAGAATTTTACAGGTATAAATCCTTCAATTCCAGATTATCCCTTCGTTAACAATCCCTTAATTCGACAACTTGTTACTATCGGATTACAAAACTCAATTGTATTCGATTTTTTGTACAAATACAGAGAGCTTTGTGATAGATTTTTCGCGCTTAGAATATATATATATATAAAGAGAGGGAGAGTGAGGAGTTATATAAATCATAAATTGCGTAGAAATAGAATAGAGTGGAAGAGGAAATAAAGTTTTATATATCCAGGTCGGGGGGGATTTGAATTATCGTCAATTCTCTTTTTCACCCCTCTTACACAGTTCGTCTACTCAACTGGGAAATACATTGTGCGCCCCCACCCCACCCCGACCATTTTCAATATCAAATATGCACTTTCCCCTGTAAGTCTCTTTCTCTGTTGTTCCTTTTCTTCTCCCCTTTCTCTTCTCACCCTCAGAGAGAGAGAGAACAGACTGCATAACTCATAAGGTTTAGAATTCGGGGGGTTGGTTTGGCATTCTGACTCTTGCCAAATATCCAGCAAGCTCTCAAACTTTCATCCCCTTTTCACCTCCCCCCCTGGGATAGCGTAAAAATGGCTGGCCCCCCCCCCCCTATCCTTTATTCAAAAGTCTGCTGTATACAGTTCAGTATATGCGTGTTTCAGTAGTATATTCCTAAATCTGCATATATATATATATATATATATATATATATATATATATATATATGCATACAGAGGGGTGGTCCAAAAAAATGTATCCACCGTTTATAAGTCCATAACTTGCAAACTAATTGAGTGATTTGGCTCATTTTTGGTGAAAGTCTAGCTTAAAGTCCAACTTAAAGATATATATACAGCTGTAGGTGGTGTTTCGAAATGGTCACCATTAAAATCCACAGCCATTAAAATACCACTTGAAAACTGGACTTCCTTTAATCCCAATTCTAAAAGCCTTGCGCCGGCCACGTTTATTCGAGTATAACAACAGGGTAAAACTGACAACAACAGAACACTGACTAAACGGCACAAATTCAATACAACTCTTGTACGGCGCGATCGCCACAACTACAAACTATAAAACTACCAAAAATGAGACAATTTCGTCAATTACTTTGCAAGTTATGGACTTGCAAACGGTGGATACATTTTTTTGGACCACCCTCTCCTGTACATTAGAGAATTAACACGAGGACACACAATGCATCCGGTTGCATAAATGAAACTGGAATAATATTTCAATTCTCTACCTCGCCCCCTCCTTGCATAATATGTACATATTATATATATATATATTATTAACATTTTTTTCGTTTTTTATGTTTCAGGTATGTTCTCCTTCGACGATAACCGTTTTCGGACAGAGTATTCGGTCAATAATAATGGGTAAGTTGTGCAGCGCGTAAAGTAACACAATATTGAGTATTTGTTATATTCATCTTCGGGAAAACCTCTTGAGAGCGTCAATATCTCGAGAAAATTGACTTTTAGAAGAGAAAATAGCTTTTTCCCAACAACTGTCCTAGAAAAACCCCTTGAAAGAAAACGCGCCGGAATTACACTCAAGATAAGAGATACGAATAATTTTTATTTCTTTAAATATATACTCAAATATTATATTACATTGAACGTGGATTTTTTAAACAATATCGTTGCGGATAATCGGGAAAATTTATAATAAAAAAACCCGAATTTTACTCAGTTTTCAGCGTCCCTCAATTACTTGTGCACGCCTAATAAAATATTTATTTTTCCCGAATAATTATACAGTATATTTTGAGCGACGAAACTGTATTGAACGGACGAAAAAATACTAATAATTTCAGAAAAAAATAAGTCCAAACGGGGTAGGGACATTGTCTGGAAACGAGTGTTTTTTTTAAGGGTAAAATTCGAGATAGTATCATTCGGTACAAAAAAAAAATACCTTAAATACAGCATTGGGGTATTAAAGCAATACGGTTAATTACAGTTATATAAATGCATCGAAATTAATAACTAGGAGGAGGAAAATTGGGTTTCAATTTCCTGGAAAAACGATTTTCCAGGTTTTCAGTTTCCTGGAAACCACGACCCTCTATCTCGCGTTAATTATTTATCGATACATTTTTAACGAGGTTTATATCGAAACAGGGTTTTTTTTTTTACGATACATACCATGTTCTTTCGGTGTCTAACGACCATTGGGGTTCATCCCTTATAATGTTATTTAATCCTCGTTTTAATCTATATATATATGTTAAGTGAGGGTGGCTTATCTCGGCCCAACATATCGTTGGGGACTTCTGTTTTCTACAGTTTAGTACCGTTAAGGGCTCTCGACTTAGGGGGGTTTCTCTTACTGGGAGAGTTTTAAGTTGGGGAAAATTCCGAGCCGAAAGGGGTTGTTTTTCTCCCATATCCTGGAAGGTGGATAGGTGGTAGGGCGGATTTTTCCTTCAGGGAGGAAAACCTACGAATTGAGAGATTCAGAATTTTAAGCCGAACGAAGCAGAATTTCTCAATCATACCGAACTGATTCTACAGAATTTATTACACTAATAAATATTTAAAAAAAAAAACTGGAAATTAAAAGTAGCAGAGTTACTAAGCTACCGAAAACTATCGATATTCTCGTTCAACCCTTTCGATACCTTGCGTAGCAATAGTAGTAGTAGTAGTAGGGCAGTTTTGCCCTATATACGGTGACGTCACAGTCCCTAATTAGGGATGCTTGGAACTCAGTTAGAAACCCGATAATTGGACTCTCTCTAGCAGTTTGCTGCCGATTGGGCAGTTTCACAATCGAAACCCCCCCCCTTACTTGGGGGGGGGTTTACTTGATCGTTACTTTTTCAACCCACCCCCAAAAAAAAAAAAAAAAATTTGGGAGTCTCCAAAAGTTTGGCGGCCACAGTTTGAAAAAAAATTCGAAAATATGCGACTACCCTATTATTGAGATAGAAAAATAAGATTTCAAAAATTGAAACTAATCTCAAAAAGGAAAATGTGTACAGCTAAAGGGAAAAGATGACCTTTTTTTCATTTCTATTGGGTTGGCAATTAAATGATTGCGCGGATTGGAAAATTTTCGGCGGCCCACAAGTTAAAAAAATTTCAAATTTAGTCGACTGCGATTGAGTAAAATTCATGCCGAACATCAATTCGTCGTCGTCGACGAGCAATTTCAAATTTCAACCAGCTCTAACAACAGCGTATGAACCGAATTCAAATTTTACGTCAATTTCTGTACCCCGAGTCCCAAAAGTTCATAAAGTTTTAAATCTCGACTTAAAACAATTCACAGGTCCGATAAGTCCTCGTTAAACTGCACAATCCAGGATATCTTTCGTAGAGTCAAAAATTACAATTTTTCTACGGCCTCTATATAAAGGATTTTCACCCCCCCCCCGCCCTCTAGATTTTCCCTATCCTATATATTTTCCTCAGCTAAATTAAATGTAACTTTATTATACTTTTATATATATATATATGAATAATGCTTTTATCATCCGCGTCCTCCGGAGGTTAATCCGGTTAAGAGGAGAGAGTTTCCTTTTTGCACCACAACTCCTCCTCCTCCTCCTGGGAAATCTTTCGCGGCTCCTATATATAAATTTTTCCAGGATTTTCCTCACACACACACACACACAACATGTTGTTTTTCCTCTTTCGAAGGGACAGGAGGTGAAAGAAAACGTCGCCGAAATGAATAGGAAGGTCGCGAGTGGTGAAAGACTTTCCCGGGGGAAAAAAAAATGAATAAACTAAGGAAAATTTTCGTTAAAAACTTATGGTAGAATACCCTCAATATCAGGATAGTAAAGGAGTCCTGTTTTTTTGGCTTTTCACAGGAAAATGTGTCAATAAAACATCGAGGAGTTGTACCCTAAAGAGTACACGACAATTTTTATAAAATGTATTCCTAGTCTTCAGGAGTTTTCCCTCAAGAGGAAATTGGAAAATCGAAAATTGGCCGGAAAAGTGACAAAGATTTGTCGATAATTTCGATGAATATATAAGTAGATAAATTATTTTGTAGCTAAATAAAATTAATTTAATGAATTTGTGACCGGTTTCAGAGGACAATCGGGCAAAAAATTTGAGTAGGCCGTCGAATTTTGAAAATTTTAATTATTCAATTTTATCGAGTAGAAATTTTTTACAAATTTAAAAAGGCACAGACGTGAAAAAAAGTTAGTAGTTTGATATTGATAAGGTGAAAAAATCTGTTTTGTTCAATGTTAGGAATCTAATAGTTTATTGCGATTATAACGGATCGAAATTAATGTTTATGAATTCGAATTATACAATTTTTTTTCATTTTTTGTGTATAGTCAAAACTACAATTTTTTTTTTTTAAGAATAACAACCCCTAGTCGAAATTAGTGTTGAGAGCACAAATTTTTCGCTTGGACGCGATAAATCCACTATAAAACTAATATAAAATGGGGGGCGGGGAAAACGAACACAGAAAAACGACGTAAAAATGCGAAAAACGGACGATAAAGAGGACAAGAATTTTTATTCACTTATTACGGCATAATAGTGCGGTTTAAGTTGTATAAAAGTGTTGTGAAAAACACACTGAACGGAAAAGAAAAAGTGGTATAATTTTTGCGAAAAGTCTCACCCCGCTTCGGTAAATGTTAAAAGATAAGGATGCACAACAAGGACATACCTCATTGCCCCCAGCCCCGACGTTTCGGGCTCTCTATAATAAATCTCTTCAGGAGAACTGCATGCAGAATAGATTCTCTTCTCCTGGCCAATATTGTACTTGTAATAAGTTCAACTCTTACCTTAACTGCGGGGGTCCCAAAGTCCCAAAGTACCTGTGTGGTCGTCCTCTCGTCTTCAATCTTCCCATTCCGACTGCGACAACTCCCGGTGATCGACTACTCCCCAACTACCGTCCCGAGCCCTCCCTTTAAAGACTCCCAGGGGGGGCCCCCCCCATCCTTGGGGCTTCGGGAACAAATTATTTCCAAGTAAACCCCCCCTGTGAAAATAAGCCCTGTATTCGGAGAATTCCAAGTTTTAAAGATTAGTATAAACACAAACATCTGGCTGCCAGTAGGGGTAGTGTGAAAAGAGATTTAGAAAAGGTTCGGGGGAAAAAACTTGACATTAGGAAAAGTTTAGGGTATTAGAGAGCCCCAACAGAAGGGAGTTTTGTTGGCGGGTCATAATAATATAATTATTCCAAATTGCTGCCAAAAGGCGTAAGGGTAGGAATGTGTGGGGGGGGGGACGTTTCGGTGCAGTTACACGTGGCAGTCATCAGGGTCAAGGAGTGATCCTCTCTTCGACCAGAAACAACCCCCACCCCCAACGAATGTGTCTACAGGAAGCTCGTATATTGGGTTTTCCGGTTGGGCGTTTTGGGGATGAAGAAAAATAAAAAAAATATGATTAAAAGTTTTCCCACAACTTTCTTTTCACCCCTCCCCACCACCCCCCCCCAACGCCGACTTTAAAGTCTGAGAGATATTATTAAAAAGTTGCCACCTCCTTCTCTCTCTCTCTCGAACTGGAGAAGCTTTTTCGGCTTCGAAAACTTTTTTTTTTCGGACTTTAGTCCGGTCGATTTTTACGGTCGGAAAAGCGAAACGATAACTAATTTTTCCGTCTCATAATAAGGTACGAGACTTCCGTGCGAAGTTGCGAAGGGATGACTCTTCTTCAGATTTCTCTGTTCCGTTCGTCAGCCTTCTCGTCGTCGTCGGTAGCGTTTCGGTCGGTGTCGATATAGGGCGAAATTTTTATAATTCGAGGAAAATTCCCCGGCCGGAATTTCCCGCCCTGTCAGTACATTTCCCGAAAGCATCACCCATTATATTGTATATGTATATATATATATATTAGGATATATTTATTGGGTTGGCAACTAAATAATTGCGGATTCTTCTCCATTTTCGGTTGTCCGCGCATTCACCCCTAATTAGGCCCGTGAATTTTCCGTTACTCGCGTAAACATTTCAGAATACTCTCAGACAGGTTCGAAGGTGTAAATAGGCGTAAAAATAACAAATAACGCCTCAATCTAGCGTCTTAGTCAACACGCAATTGCTTAGTTAGCCGGCCCGATACAAATTGCAATTTTCCGACCGGAGAAAATGTTTCTCTCATTACTGCCCGTTCATTAAAATTTTGAACTAAAAATAAAAAACAATGTAATCTATTTCAAGGATTTTCGTCCCAATTTGGAAGAGTTGATGAAAACTCGACAGTGTTCAAGGGTGCTTAGAACTGACGACTGCAACCGCTTACCGAAGCTAGTTCTAGTTCTAGTTCTAGTTCTAGTTTCTACTGGGAGCCACGTGCTGCTACTTCAGGTAGTTGTGGAGGAGATAACCGCAGTTAACAAACTGCGTATATATCCGTGGGCCGCGGAATCCCCAAGTTGTGTTATAGATCGGTTTCCTGTTCATCTGAGCACAAATAACTATATAGAGAGAGAGAGGAGAGAGAGATGGGAGAGAGAGAGAGAGAGAGAGAGAGAGAGGAGAGAGAGAGAGAGAGAGAGAGAGAGAGAGAGAGAGAGAGAGAGAGAGAGAGAGAGAGAGAGAGAGAGAGAGAGAGAGAGAGAGAGGGGGAGAGAGAGAGATGGGAGAGAGAGAGAGAGATGGGAGAGAGAGAGAGATGGAGAGAGAGAGAGAGAGAGAGAGAGAGAGAGAGGAGAGAGAGAGAAGGTGAGGGAGAGAGAGAAGGTGAGGGAGAGAGAGAAGGGTGAGGGAGAGAGAGAGAGAGAGAGAGAGAGAGAGAGAGAGAGAGAGAGAGAGAGAGAGAGAGAGAGAGAGAGAGAGAGAGAGAGAGAAGGAGAGAGAGAGAGAGAGAGAGAGAGAGAGAGAGAGAGATATTAGAGCGAGGGGTTATGAGGGATCGCCATCACCACGCTAGCAGTATGTCGGTACTAAAATTTTCAAAAACGCCACATAACATATACAATATTAATTGCAAATTAATTATGATGTCGTGGGATGATACATGGCGGAGAGTGACGGAGGAAGATCAGACTGGCTTATCACTGTTATCACTAGTAGTTGAACTATATATCGGTCGGCAATTATGATTTTTTTTTTTTAAGTACGTCAACAACTTTGAGCAGATAAGCCGGGGTCATCAGGCAACAAATAATAATAAAGTATCGTATCGGTGAAAAGATGTTGTTGTGACGTACTTAAAAAAAAAAAAAAAAAAAACTATGTACAACGCCACTTGTTGTCGGTTAATTTGAAACAATTACTTAGAAACGTATACAAATACCCAATTTGAGGACCCCGGTCTGTTACTTGAACCCGACATTAAGAGGATTGGATCGTTTATTCGTTGATAGTTCTTGGCCCAGTCAAAGTGTTACTACCCCCTGAGTAGTATATTACATTACAGTATTTAATGTGTATTTAATGGCGCCTTACTATAGTTTAGAGCTTTGGGGGGGCATTGTATTTGTAATCTCCTTTTATGTATTCAATTCCGTTCATTATTTTCCGAAATATTGTTCAACAATGAAAACGCGTTGTTCTATCGTACAACCCCTAACTGACCCTTAACTGTCGGCTGTCAAATATGGTTTTTTTTTTTAAAAATACATTTATCAACTTTACTCCAAGAATTGTGGCGAATTTTCACCACGATTTTTCGGCTTTTCGCCCCCTCCAGCGACGCGTGTTTCAAGTGCGTACGTGATGCTGCCGATAATCAATTTATATTAATATTTCTTAAGCCGTTTTCTTTTACGGCAGTGGCATGCGGCTACTACTGAAGACGGCTACTGCTAAAAATCCGTTTTCTTATAAGACAAGATTGATTTACGACCTGAGCCCGTGTGAAGGGCTGACCCTGGAAAATTACCTTACTCCACATTTAACTCTTTAAAGAGTTTTACCTTTTTCTCCACTTCCTTGGAAAATGGAATTACATTTATCATTTACTGAAAAGCTGAGTTCGGATTAGACCCAGAAGGGATGAAGTAGTAAAACCCCCTTTTTGAAGGATTTAGTTTTAGTTTTAGTTTATTTAGGCTTTCATGAAATTCCAGAAATTGCTCACAGTTTAAGTAATTTTCGAAATAAACTTGTTTAAGCCACTGAAGGCTTACAAAAATAAGGAAAAATGGGAACAGCAGTAAGTCTGAATAAGCCTTTCCAAAGCATTACTGCTGTAAGTTAGTTTTAATTGAGTTCTGTTCGCCGGAAAATAATTTATTGTTGGGCGGGGGGTTTCGGAAAACTACAACTTTATAAGCTTTGAAAATGATTTGAAGGGGGTGGTTTTGGGGCGGTTTACTCTCCGAGATAAAAGGCGAGGCGGCGGCGGATGTTCCGAACCGAGGTAACAGGTGGCTCTAATGAGCGGTCCACAACCCCCAATATTGTGAGAGACAACCCCTATTGAACCCTATCGTATAACCGGTTTAATTTAGTGGACCCCCTCCCCTATACACTTTGGCTTCTCCACCCCTCGAATTTCGAATATTGATAAGGGCGAATTTCGACCCTCAATATCAGAAGCCTCAGTATCATTTTCAACTTTTAAAAAAAATGTTTATTACCTGTTGTTGGAATCAATGTAAATAACTGTATAGAGGCGTTAATTTGTATATATTGGGCATAATATATTGTCGGGAATTTAAAGCCGAAAATAATACGGAGGAATTTGCCCTCTAATACAAAAGTTTTCATCCCCTGAATTGTGCAGCAATATTGAATAGTGGCGCAACAACAACACGGCACAATAGACAATGTAATAACCCTCCCCCGTGTAGTGCTGGGGATGGTTTTTTACCCCTCTCGGCCAGCTGTCTTCTTTTTTTTTTTTTACCCCAGAGTTACCAAACTGTGGAATACCGTGAGTTGCCCGCATTGCGCCTACCCACCACTAGCACTAGCACTAGCACCACATTCACCGTGTAATATATACGGTTGGGGGCTGGGGGGGTGGCTTAGCACGTGTTCCTCTACCATCCCTCTCGCAAACCCTAAAACCGGTCCACAACCTCCTCCACCCCAAACTACCCCAGGATCGATACGGGTTATTACTAGCGACACATTCCGACGTTATACATTCTTCAAAAACCGAAACCTTTATTCGGTAGTAAATACTGAATAAATAATTGTTTTACCTTAGGTATATTTTAATAAAATAGAAAATATTGGGCGTACCCAAAAGTAATCGACAATTTGATAGGACGTATTTCAGTCTTGTGAGGAATTCCTCAAGAGGGGGGGAATCGAAAATATACCGGAAAAGTGGCTGGAAAAGTCAAAATGTCGATTACTTTTGGTTTAGTTTAGGCAGTTATTAGTATTATCTGTTTGGCAACTAAGTAATTGCCGATTCTTAGTAGCGCGTAATTCATCGGTGAATATGCGAATTTGTATGTAATTCGTTTTATATTTGGGGGGGGGGTGTTGTAATAAGGAGGATTTGTGTGTACTTTTGTCTTCTACCCTCAATGCCCACCTCACTAGGGGTAGGGCCTCTGTGGTGATATGTGAGCCATGCCAGTGGAATATATTAAACTAGATAAGGGTTTTAATAAAATCCCGAATATATTGTCCTCTCAAACCCCTTAACCATTCCCCATTCCTCTGGGGGGCTAAATCAATTCACCCCTTTGCTTGTTGGGTCGATTAATAACACTGACTTGTATATACGCCCTTGTTTTTTCGTTTCAACGGGGGGAGTGAGAACAGAAAGGGGAGGAAAATAATAGAAGGAGAAAGTCTATTTCTTTCTACTTCAACCGGCGCGAACCATTAACTATAATTAGTCTGGGGTAGATAAGAAGAAGAAGAAGAAAAAGAAATATCAGTAAGGCCCATTTTCTGTTCCTGTTCTTCCTGCATTTTCCACCCCCGGGACATGGACTTTTACCCCGTCCGAAAGGCTTTGTTGCAGTCCCATTTCATTATACCACTACCCTTCCCTACCTACCCCAATGCCACCTCGTTAACCGTATTACCACCGGCTTCAGCCCCAACTCGACATGGGAGCTCGGGGGGGGGGATGAACGGGGTGACTTTTGGTTTCGGGGGGTAGAATTTATCGGTTTAGGCCTTTTAGTTTATTATCTTTTGTAACTGAGACTTCAGTATCAACTAAAATTTCATTTTTCCTACTTGAGGTGAACAGAACGGAACCTCCTAAATCATCCCCTAACAGTCATATTTTGCAATATCTAAACTCCCCCCTCCTCCCCCCCCCCCTACCACACCACCACCCCCTTTGTATTTACCTCAATGTGATTTACAGCGGAGTTTTCGAACGTGCCGAATATTCGAGAGATTGGTTGGGGGGGAGAGGTGGGGGCGAAATTTTGTAATTTCGTTCGGTTTTGTTCACACAATACCCGCCCGTTTCAATTAACGAAAGTTTCTGAAATGTCCGAAACTCGCCGACGAAATTTTCGGCCGATTCTATTACAGTTTACGTCGATACAAAATTACAGCTGCGACCAACACCAGCAAAAACAACCCCTCTTGATGCCACCCTTAACCCTTTTTCTCTTGCTTCTCTTATTATCATCGTAGTACCTCCGAATATGTTTCTAAAAAACCGGTTTGTCAATATTTTATTTTTTTTTTAATCCGAGCCCCATTCTTGGGGGGAATTAGGGCACTACAGTGTTGAAACAATGGGGCTAAAAACTCCCCCCAACAAAAAAATTAAAATAAAGATTTCTTTTAACAGCTCAACACACTGAAATATGTAACATCCACTGTGAAGGTATACGCAGAACTGAAAATTGAGGTACTTAATTGGTTAATTGGCGTGGTAAGTCCTGGAAAAGTTTACTTTTCGGGCTTTTCCTCCCTTCAAATATGGGGACAGACAGGTGTCTCAGCGATATCACCTAGTCTATCGTATTCTATAATTGAAAAGCGGCTGGTGCCGGTCGGAATTAATTACGAATTGTCCGTCATAACTCCAATTTATTTCCTTATCCCGAGTCTCTCTGTCTGTTGAAGGGCAAGTCAGCCCTTTGAGAGACAAACATTTGTTCGAATATAGACCGAAGGGGGGAGCGCCGGGATGCGGCGGCGAAACGCCCCATTTAATTATTGAAATACGGCGTCTGTATTACTCCGGGGGATGAGGAGATATAAAACTTTATTTCCGCCCTACGAAAACAATAATTTGGGTTTGCGGTTTTTTTGGTCTCTGACTGCGCTGGACCGGTTTCGGCCGCTCGCCACGTCCTCAGTAGCGGTGCAGTAACAGTACAAGGTGGAAGTGACAGTGCCCCCCCCCCAAATAGTGCCCCAACAGTGACCAACAACGCCGCTACTGAAGATGGCGAGCGGCCGAAACGGTTATATTAAACTACAACAATAATCGGTTTCAGCCCCGAGCGGTCCTCAGTACTACTACAGCGCATCGATAATGACTGAAGGTTCCAAAAAAATCGCGCAGAATCGCAGAATAATTTATATCATCGGATCGCAATACTTGTTATGTGATAAGCGTTTCTTCGAAATACTATTAGTTTCAGTTTCGCCTTTTTCTTTCTGAAAATGGAATTTTGGGACTAAAATGGAATTTTCGGGTTAAAATGGCATTTTGGGGCTAAAATGGCTCTTCGATTAAAAATTACATTTTGGGGCTAAATATGGTCTTTTTGGGACAAAGAGGCCATTTTGGGGCTAAAATGGCCTTTTCGGGTTAAAATGACATTTTGGGGCTAAAAATGGTATTTTGGGATCAAAGGCCTTTTGGGGCTAAAATGGTTTTTTCGTTAAAATGACATTTTGGGGCTAAAATGACCTTTTCGGTTAAAAATGGCATTTTCAGGTTAAATATGGCATTTTTGGGGCTAAAATGGCATTTTGGGGCTAAAAATGGCCTTTTGGAGTTTAAAAATGGCATTTTGGGCTAAAATGGTATTTTGGGGCTAAAAATGGCCTTTTCGGGTTAATAATGGCATTTTTGGGCCAAAATGGAGAAAAGAGTTTGGTCAATATTAAACAGGTAACCATGAGCGGAGATATTGAGGCGAATTTTATTAAAAATTTACAAGTTCCAGTTATCAATAAATCGTGTAAGAATTGATTACAGAAAAGGTATTTTGCGTCCTTCCAAGAACGAATATAAAGTCCGTTACTTTGGACATGAACTTCAATTGGGCCTATCCGCTAAAAAATTTCGGAAATTTGAAATTTTCATAATTACAAAAAATCCACCCCTTGAGACTAACTACTGGGAATTGCAAGAAGTTTTCAACGGTCGGAGGAGGAGGAGGAGGAGAGGGCTTTTCACTAAAAAGTGCCCTTTTTATTTGGCCCTTCGGACAATATCTATCTCTAATCACTTGGGCAAATACTCCGGCCTGTAAGCCATTATTGGGCCCCGTCCATTATTTTCTGAGAGCGCCCCCCCCCCTCCCTCCTCATCCCTTTTAAGACTTCCTTTTGTGTTCTGCTTTTTTTTTTTTTTTTTTTTCAGAAACTCTCGCCCCCACCTCCCCACCCTGCTCGTTTCTGGGGGGCCCCAGTCCGTCGTCAAGGGGGGCCCAACTTCGTTTAAGTCTTTGAACTTAAATGAGCCTCCGGCCGCGGTCTAACTACAACTAAAACTTCTCCTGCGAGGGGGGGTCTAAACAACTACTTTTTAGGGGGGCCGCCCCCTTATTTATATTTAGTTTGAATTTTAAATCCAGAAAGAAGAACCTAATGAAACTCGGTCCTTATTCCTCTTCTTCTTCTTCTACTTCTTCGTCTTCCTCTTTGTGCCCGTGTTTATTTTACTCGGGACTTTATCCCAAAGGTCCCCCCTTTTCCCTGTGCAATTATCTCAGAGAATTTCAAGTTAAACTAAAGCAGAAATGTATTTTGAAATGGCGACAATATTTAAATTCTATATAGGTCGATTGTTGAATAAATATTTCATTATATTCGGTGATTGAACGAACGGTTTTCCATATACTTTATCACGGGGGATGATGACGCTAGGATTTTTAAAATAAATTTAGTTCTTCAGTGTAGAACAAATAGAAAGTTGAAACGAAAACTCGAGGGTTGAAATACAAGATTTGTTGGCTTGTAGAAACAAATTTAAGTAGAACTACAAAAACTGTAACATCACCAAAAATGAGACAACTCCGTCAATTAGTTTGTAAATTATGGACTTTTAAAACGGTGGATACATTTTTTTTTGGACCCCTCGTATATAAATATATATATATATATATATATATATATATATATATATATATATATATAAAGAGTTTAATCAAAAGGTCCTTTGGAAGGGAAACATAACAGTGTAGTAATAGGGGGAAAGGGCTGAGGGTTGGAGTATACTGTGTGAATATAAGGGAAGAAAAACAGACTTCCGGGTGGGTGGTGGTTCCCGTCTTATTTTCTTTTTTCATTTATATTTTTCTCTACTTTCTTCCCCTTTGTTTCGCCGGCCCTTCTACACCTGAGGGCAGAAGAATTCCCACGCCCTACGGAGTCAACCGTATTTTTTTTCACTTTTCTGTTCTCCTCTTCAAAAACAATCTCTTTGTTTTTTTGTTGTTTTTTTTTTTCGATTCAGAGCCGGGACGTATTTATTTTACATCCCCTAACGGGTCGTTTTCGGGACAATTTTTTTTTTGATCTATTAACGCGACGGCCCGGGTTCGAATCCCGGCGCAATTTTCATACGTGCCTGGTGGGGTAATATGGGGCCCAAGGGACCCTTAACCCCCACCCCTACCCCCGACGATATTTGAATTGCGGGGGTTCGTCGAAGACAAGGGATGAAGGAATATCCATATTCACGGCCTGAAGCCCTCGATTTTCCCGGACAAAGGAAAACCCCCCCGTCCCCCGGTATATTTTAATATAAGCCTCCTGCTCCCCTCCCCACCCCCAAATGAAGACAAAGGGCCGTGGATGCCCCAAAATCATCTTCCTTAAGGTATCAACGATACCTAACGCAACTGAATTTCCCTCCGTAGGGTTTAATATAAATCCTAATAGAAAATGGCTATAAACAATATCCTCAATTCATATTTTCCATTTTCCTAACAATGGATTTGGCCGTGAACATTGCTTTGGTTGTGACGTACTTAAAAATATGTACAACTACGCACTTGTTGTCGGTAAATTACGCAATTACTTAGTTGCCGATATATTACAATTTTCATTGGATTCAATGACTCGTTCGGAAATAGGAAAAACCTCCCCTCAGGTACTCAGGATTTTTTCCTCCGCTTCGGTTGAACTTCCATCTATTTTTTTTTTTTAAAGGGAGTTTCAATCTTCTAGAATTTGTAATTCGGCGTTATATTGTTGGCGTCAGCTCTCCTCCCGCCCTCGCCCCACTGAAATCAACCCCCGTGTCCTCCGTTCATGGTGAAGAAGTTTTTCCACAGAGTTGTCTGAGGGGTAGTTTTTTTGTTTTGTTTTTTCTGGTCGACGTTAACGTTAAGGGAGTGGGACAACCGACCAACCCCCCCAAACTCGGGGTGAAAAAGATTTGCCCTCAATTTGCACCCGTGTTGTTACTGAAGGGTGAGCGGAGGGATGAGCGAAAAAAAAACACACACACAAACCAACCCGTCCGCCTCTCTCTGCCCTTTTATTTCGTCCTCTATTTGTCCTTTTCTTTTCTTTTTTTTCTACGTGTTCTCAAACCCCCCACCCCCTGCACGCCGCCGGCCAAAGGACTACCGGAATTTATTACAAATTTTCCACGGCCGAAGACCGGATTTAAATGGTTACATATTGATAGAATTTCCGAGGTTTCAGTCTTCAGTAGCGGCACTTGGACGTTTTTTTTTTTTAGTACAAGTGACACAGTGCAGTGAAGGTGCCCCAGCACAAAAAAAAAAACATCCAAAGTGACTGACACAGCGCTACTGAAGATGGCGAGCGGCCAACCCCCCAACCGACAAGTTTTATATCTTTAAATACAAATGATACATCGATATGGTACATTGATCGTGAATATTCAACAATATTGTCGTGATAATCGGGAAAATCTCTTTCGATAACGGTTCGGTAATGTAAATTGAAAATTATAACTTTAACAAAACCGATGCCAAAATGAAAAATGTTACGTTACTTGAGGCTGACGTCATATTACTGATTATTGGGCGAAATATGACAAATTTTAAAGGGATGTTGAGCGGGGGGTAGGGTTGTTGTGTTTTCGACAGAGGCAATATAAGGGTTGCAGGATTAGGGGTTGGCTCGTTATTGTCGTCGTCGTGTTCCGGCGATCGGATTACGGAATAATTGGAACGTAATTCAACGCTAAATCTGAGGAAAGGTGGTGGGTTAGTGGTATTAGGGGTTGGTTGTCGGGGGTGGGGGTGGGGTGGGGGTGCAGCAGTTAATTTTCCGAAGGTTCGGGCCGCATCACACACGACACCCGCCACCCCAACCCCGTATGGAAAATGTATTATGGTCTGAAACGAGGGGTCGGCCCTTTGCAAAGGGCCCAAATATGGCCGGTGACAAAAATTTGTATTTTACTGCGAAAATTTTATTTCTCAACTTCGAAAACAATAATTATCCACGAAAAACGACAACCAAGTGTTCGAATATTTTTATCCGAGTCGCTAAAAGATTTCTATGCAAAATTAATATTTGAAAATACTTTAATAAAATTTACAACTGGGAGTTTTTAAGGCAACTTAAAGTTCTGTTCGCATCGATATCGAAGCGAATATCGAAAATGAACTCGGTCGGCGTCGAAATTATTCGATCGTGCCACAATTTGGCAATCCGAGCGAACGATTAAGACCTATTGGGAATTGCTGGCTTGGGGGGTGCGGTTTCAGGGGTTGTAGGGGGTAGTTGCAGTTGAATTACGCCCCACCATTGAAGCTGTGCTGCAATAACGGCACTACCCTCCCTCCCTGCCCTACCCCCAAACCCTCACCCCTAAACACACTGCAATTTCACCCCGGTTGTTTGTTGGGTGGGGGGGTGGTTCAACCCCAGCCACACAAAACAACAATTTGTCATTAATTCGAGACTCAGTATCGAACTTACGCCCGGACGCTATACGATGGTAGATTTTCCGATTTCAAAAAAAAAAAAAAAAAAAAAACGAGATTTTGGGTACAATTTCAAATTTTCGCAGAGCTCAACCTTGATTTCAACCCTCAATTACTTGACGTTACCGATATTTAACGTCCTCCGTTAGCCCAATTCCAGACAATCCCTAAATTTTTCATACTCCTGTAAGGGAAATTCTGGTGTTTCCAACCCCCTAGAAGGAAAGTTAACAATAATAAAAAAAAAACCCTAATATTTTATTGTAAATTTTCCCGATCGTTACACCAGTAATGTTAAAAAAAAACTCTAGATCTATGTAGTATAATATTTAATCCCGTTTGACGATATCCAGGCGGACCTGTTGTTCTCCCTTTGTCCTTCTCCCTTCAGGACAAATGTCGTATTGTGCCCTTATTGAACTTCCCTTTTTTTGGGGTAGTTCAACCGTTTCAGAGTCCTCCCTCTCTCTCTCTCTGTCTCTCTCTCTCAACCCTGTAGTACAATGGAATCTGAATAGGGGGTGGGGGTGAAAAAAAAAACGCTGATTTCGTTCTGATTGCATTTGTGGGTACGTTTCTGCAGGGAAAATTGCGAAACCTTTATGTTGATTGGGGGGGGGGGCATCGCATTTTCCGCCCCCAACCCCCCTCCACCCTTCCGTCTTTTGAGTTGAATTAAAAAACTTTTTGCGGCGTCGAAAATCGCAATAACGGTAAAATTTGGACCCGGCTGTGGGATGATTATTGTAAAATTCAACCCCTGCTGTTGCTGTTGTGGTGGGGTAAATTGAAAGGGTTTCACCAATGAGATTGCAATGAAAATCGTTCAATTCACCTCAACCCCAACCTTCCAATGCCGGAACAAATTTGTATAATCTGCCACCCTTCTGCCCCGTCAACCCCTTTAATTTTCTATAATCCCAGACCTGTCTGTTACCGGTCTGCAGCCAGCCAGACGGGGTAGTTACTACTGAATAAAATAAAATTTATAAAAAAACCCTCTTCCCTACTGTTTCAATTATACTTTGTACTCGGTCCGAATCAGTCATTACCCGATTATCTTTGTACTTTACCCCTTAGCCGGGGTATAAATACTGCGCCGAACTTTCATTATTTTTGGCGACACCCCCAACGTAAAACGGCCGTTATCCCCATTATTCGTAACGTCTACGGACGTTTTTCAAAAATTCCCCCAAGAGGATATTGAAACGAGAGCGAGGGAACATCCCTTAGGCGTCCTGCCGTAGGAAAAACTGGTAACCGGTAGGAGAAAACTATTCTGGCTTTATACAATCTTCAAGTTGGACTTTAAGCTAATTTCACCAAAAATGAGATAAAACTCTCAATTAGTTTGCAAGTTATGGACTGTTAAAAGGTGGATACATTTTTTTGGACCACTCTCTATGTATATAAGGCTGAATAAGTTCAAAAATAAAAGTTACAACTATTTACGTTTCCAGTTTGTTACCGGGTAATACGCGTTAATTAACCGCGTTGTAATGGGGTTGAAAATAAACTATAAAGCCCCTAGGCCCTTATTATATCACTTTAGTGTCGGGGTTGGCCCTACAACGCCCCACTCTCTTAGGCCCTTGGGCTGAAGGCGGTTCTACTAATTGCAATCCGGGCAATGGGGATTTATTATGTACAATAAACGATTTACAATCGTATACGTCCGATTGTATCAGTTTTGTAGATTCAAATTCCAGCGAGAATACGCGAAAAAATTTCTTTTTTTCTTTTTGTTTTCGGTCCAAAAAACGCTTCTAGAGAATGTGTCGGACGAATAGTGTCTGTATAAAGTTCGAATCGTCCGATATTATCATCCCTCATCCCTCCAACCCTTCTGACGGATAGGCGGCCGCCCTTCAACCCTTTATTGTTCGCTTGTCATCTCAGAAATTGGATGCGATCTTTCCTGCCGAAGGGATTTTATACTTAATATTATATATATATATATATATATATATATATCATTTTTCATTCCGATACCGTCTATCGGGGTGGGGGGTATAACTGAAACGGATATTTACACCAAGAGGTTGAAATTATCAATAAGGGTAGGATATATAACAGTAGGTAATATACAGGTAGGGTATATATATATATATACAGACAAAAGTGGCGTTTACATATTTTTAAGTACGTAACAACACAACACTCTGGACGTCCGGTGGAGGTCGATGACGGCCGTTAATTAATAATAATATAAATAATAAATTAATAAATTTATTGAATATATTGAATAAAGGCCGTTATTGTGATTCAGATAGCCATAGTTCAACACTGCAGACATTGCAGAGAATCTGATTGTATCCAATTCAAAACTGTCTACGGCTTATCTACGCGCACATAGATTAAAAATATGTACGAGGCCACTTGTTGTGCCGACCCAGATAAAATTCAGAATGTCGTGCCGACGACGACGACGACTACTTTTTAAATAATACTGACAGTTGTTGAAAACATAAAACCGTGTGAGAACTGACAATCGGTCAAGACTCCCACGAAGCCCGGTTGACTTTTGCACCGTTCTGCGAAATTGCCCAACAGACGCGCAATTGCTGGGCAAGGAATGCGGCAGACCTTGAGGACGACAACTCTTCCCAGTAGTTATTCAACAGCGTATACCTTTTACGACGGACAGAACGCATTCGCGCAACAATTAGATCCCGAATGCGCCCTTTCTGACGATCAACGATCTGACGTCTGAAAACATGCTCATGGCCTGAAATTAGGCCAAAAATGCGGTTTTTAGCCTCAAAAATGGCATTTTTAGACGCGAAATTGGGCCGAAAATGCGGTTTTTAGTCTCAAAAATGGCATTTTTAGACGCGAAATTAGGCCGAAAATGCGGTTTTTAGCCCCAAAAATGGCATTTTTAGACGCGAAATTGGCCCAAAAATGCGGTTTTTAGCCCCAAAAATGGCATTTTTAGACGCAAATTGGCCCAAAATGCGGTTTTTAGCACCAAAATGGCATTTTAGACGCAAAACAAAAATGCGTTTAGCCCAAAATGGATTTTAGACGCAAATTGGCCCAAAATGCGGTTTTTAGCCCTAAAATGGCATTTTTAGACGCAAATTGGCCAAAATGCGGTTTTAGCCTTAAAAATGTCTTTTTAGACGCAAAATTGGGCCAAAAATGCGGTTTTTAGCCCCAAAAATGGCATTTTAAGACGCAAAATTGGCCCAAAATGCGGTTTTTAGCCCCAAAAATGGCATTTTAAGACGCAAAATTGGCCCAAAAATGCGGTTTTTAGCCCCAAAAATGGCATTTTTAGACGCAAAATTGGCCCAAAAATGCGGTTTTTAGCCCAAAAATGGCATTTTTAGACGCAAAATTGGCCCAAAAATGCGGTTTTTAGCCCCAAAAATGGCATTTTAAGACGCAAAATTGGCCCAAAAATGCGGTTTTTAGCCCCAAAAATGGCATTTTAAGACGCAAAATTGGGCCAAAAATGCGGTTTTAGCCCCAAAAATGGCATTTTAGACGCAAAATTGGCCCAAAAATGCGGTTTTTAGCCCCAAAAATGGCATTTTAAGACGCAAAATTGGCCCAAAAATGCGGTTTTTAGCCCCAAAAATGGCATTTTTAGACGCCTGAAAACATGCTCCGTCAAACATCAATTGAACGGCTGCAAAACATTTTTTCCACCACCTGAATATGCCGTTTGACAATAAATCCGAAACAACCCGTAATGTCACCACCACAAAATAGCGCGTTTAAAATATGATGAACCCCGTCTTTTAAAAACACCAAAAAGCGTCTAAAACGCATCAGAAAACCATTTTAGGCAAACTGAAATGCGCATAAAACAGCACCGAGACCAATATTTTCGACACAAAATGCGTTTAAAACAGCCGCAAATACCATTTTACGCCAAATCCGAAACCATGTACAAAAAACATTTTTAGACCAAAATGAGGTTTTTGATGAAAATGCGGTTTTAAGCCAAAATGGTATTTAAGCAAATTGGACCAATGCGGTTTTAGGCCCAAAATGACATTTTGACGTAAAAAGGCGACCAAAATGCGTTTTAGACCGTCAAAAAATGTCATTTTAGACGCAAATTGGCCCGGTATTTTTAGACGCAAAATTGGCCCCTAAATGCATTTAGACGCAAAAATGGCATTTTTAGCAAAATGGCATTTTAGACGCAAAATGGCATTTTAGACGCAAAATGGCATTTTAGACGCAAAATGGGCCCAAATGCGGTTTTAGCCCCAAAATGGCATTTTAGACGCAAATTGGCCCAAAATGCGGTTTTAGCCCCAAAATGGCATTTTAAGACGCAAAATTGGCCTAAAATGCGGTTTTAGACCCAAAATGGCATTTTAGACGCAAATCATCTAAAATGCGGTTTTAGCCCAAATGGCATTTTAGACGCAAAATACCCAAAATGCGGTTTTTAGGCCCAAAATGGCATTTTGACGCGAAATTGGGCCAAAATGCGGTTTTTAGCACCAAAATGGCATTTTAGACGCAAATTGGCCTAAAATGCGGTTTTAGCCCCAAAATGGCATTTTTAGACGCAAAATTGGCCCAAAAATGCGGTTTTTAGCCCAAAAATGGCATTTTTAGACGCAAAATTGGGCCAAAAATGCGGTTTTTAGCCCCAAAAATGGCATTTTTAGACGCAAAATTGGGCCAAAAATGCGGTTTTTAGCCCCAAAAATGGCATTTTTAGACGCAAAATTGGCCCAAAAATGCGGTTTTTAGCCCCAAAATGCATTTTTAGACGCGAAATTGGCCCAAAAATGCGGTTTTTAGCACCAAAAATGACATTTTTAGACGCAAAATTGGCCCAAAAATGCGGTTTTTAGCCCCAAAAATGGCATTTTTAGACGCAAAATTGGGCCAAAAATGCGGTTTTTAGCACCAAAATGCATTTTAAGACGCAAAATTGGCCCAAAAATGCGGTTTTTAGCCCCAAAAATGGCATTTTAAGACGCAAAATTGGCCCAAAAATGCGGTTTTTAGCCCCAAAAATGGCATTTTTAGACGCAAAATTGGCCAAAAATGCGGTTTTAGCCCCAAAAATGGCATTTTTAGACGCGAAATTAGGCCAAAAATGCGGTTTTTAGCACCAAAAATGGCATTTTTAGACGCAAAATTGGCCAAAAATGCGGTTTTTAGCCCCAAAAATGGCATTTTTAGACGCAAAATTGGCCCAAAAATGCGGTTTTTAGCACCAAAAATGACATTTTTAGACGCAAAATTGGGCCAAAAATGCGGTTTTTAGCCCCAAAAATGGCATTTTAGACGCAAAATTGGCCCAAAAATGCGGTTTTTAGCCCCAAAAATGGCATTTTTAGACGCAAAATTGGCCCAAAAATGCGGTTTTAGCCCCAAAAATGGCATTTAGACGCAAAATTGGGCCTAAAATGCGTTTTTAGGCCCAAAATGGCATTTTAGACGCAAATTGGCCTAAAAATGCGGTTTTAGCACCAAAATGGCATTTTAAGACGCAAATTGGCCAAAAATGCGGTTTTTAGTTCCAAAATGGCTTTTTTAGACGCAAATTGGCCCAAAATGCGGTTTTAGCCCCAAAATGGCATTTTTAGACGCAAAATGCGGTTTTTAGGCTCAAAAATGGCATTTAGACGCAAATTGGGCTAAAATGCGGTTTTAGCCCAAAATGGCATTTTAGACGCAAATTGGCCTAAAAATGCGGTTTTTAGCCCAAAATGCATTTTTAGACGCAAATTGGCCTAAAATGCGGTTTTAGCACCAAAAATGGCATTTTTAGACGCAAAATTGGCCCAAAAATGCGGTTTTTAGCCCCAAAAATGGCATTTTAGACGCAAAATTGGGCCAAAAATGCGGTTTTTAGCACCAAAAATGGCATTTAAGACGCAAAATTGGCCCAAAAATGCGGTTTTAGCCCCAAAAATGGCATTTTAAGACGCAAAATTGGCCCAAAAATGCGGTTTTTAGCCCAAAAATGGCATTTTAGACGCAAAATTGGCCCAAAAATGCGGTTTTTAGCCCCAAAAATGGCATTTTTAGACGCAAATTGGCCCAAAAATGCGGTTTTTAGCCAAAAATGGCATTTTTAGACGCAAAATTGGCCCAAAAATGCGGTTTTTAGCCCCAAAAATGGCATTTTTAGACGCAAATTGGGCAAAATGCGTTTTTAGCCAAAAATGGCATTTTTAGACGCAAAATTGGCCCAAAAATGCGGTTTTAGCCCCAAAAATGGCATTTTAAGACGCAAAATTGGGCCAAAAATGCGGTTTTTAGCCCCAAAAATGGCATTTTTAGACGCAAAATTGGCCCAA
The DNA here is from genome assembly GCA_019843655.1 of Lethocerus indicus. Taxonomy (NCBI): domain Eukaryota; kingdom Metazoa; phylum Arthropoda; class Insecta; order Hemiptera; family Belostomatidae; genus Lethocerus; species Lethocerus indicus. The sequence continues at coordinate 33,157,255 of JACDQD010000005.1, read as the reverse complement.
AAATGCGGTTTTAGCCCCAAAAATGGCATTTTTAGACGCAAAATGCCTAAAATGCGGTTTTAGCCCCAAAATGGCATTTTAGACGCAAATTAGCTAAAAATGCGGTTTTAGCCCCAAAATGGCATTTTAGACGCAAAATCATCTTAAAATGGTTTTTAGCCCCAAAAATGGCATTTTTAGACGCAAAATTGGCCCAAAAATGCGGTTTTTAGCCCCAAAAATGACATTTTAGACGCAAAATTGGCCCAAAAATGCGGTTTTTAGCCCCAAAAATGGCATTTTAAGACGCAAATTGGCCCAAAAATGCGGTTTTTAGCACCAAAAATGGCATTTTTAGACGCAAAATTGGGCCAAAAATGCGGTTTTAGGCCCAAAATGGCATTTTAGACAAAATTGGCCAAAATGCGGTTTTAGCCCCAAAATGCATTTTTAGACGCAAAATTGGCCCAAAATGCGTTTTAGCCCAAAAATGGCATTTTTAGACGCAAATTGGCCAAAAATGCGGTTTTTAGCCCCAAAAATGGCATTTTTAGACGCAAAATTGGCCCAAAAATGCGGTTTTTAGCCCCAAAAATGGCATTTTAGACGCAAAATTGGGCCAAAAATGCGGTTTTTAGCCCCAAAAATGGCATTTTAAGACGCAAAATTGGCCCAAAAATGCGGTTTTAGCCCCAGAAATGGCATTTTTAGACGCAAAATTGGGCCAAAAATGCGGTTTTTAGCACCAAAAATGGCATTTTTAGACGCAAAATTGGCCCAAAAATGCGGTTTTTAGCCCCAAAAATGGCATTTTTAGACGCAAAATTGGGCCAAAAATGCGGTTTTAGCCCCAAAAATGGCATTTTTAGACGCAAATTGGCCCAAAAATGCGGTTTTAGCCCCAAAAATGGCATTTTAAGACGCAAAATTGGGCCAAAAATGCGGTTTTGGCCCAAAATGGCATTTTAGACGCAAAATTGGCCCAAAAATGCGGTTTTTAGCCCCAAAAATGGCATTTTTAGACGCGAAATTGGCCCAAAAATGCGGTTTTTAGCACCAAAAATGGCATTTTTAGACGCAAAATTGGGCCAAAAATGCGGTTTTTAGCCCCAAAAATGGCATTTTTAGACGCAAAATTGGCCCAAAAATGCGGTTTTTAGCACCAAAAATGGCATTTTTAGACGCAAAATTGGGCCAAAAATGCGGTTTTTAGCCCCAAAAATGGCATTTTTAGACGCAAAATTGGCCCAAAAATGCGGTTTTTAGCCCCAAAAATGGCATTTTTAGACGCAAAATTGGGCCAAAAATGCGGTTTTAGGCCCAAAAATAGCATTTTTAGACGCAAAATTGGCCCAAAATGCGGTTTTTAGGCCCCAAAATGGCATTTTAAGACGCAAATTGGCCCAAAATGCGGTTTTTAGCACCAAAATGGCATTTTAGACGCAAAATTGGCCAAAAATGCGGTTTTAGCCCCAAAATGGTTTTAGATTAAAATTGCCAAAAATGCGGTTTTTAGCCCCAAAAATGGCATTTTTAGACGCAAAATTGGGCCAAAAATGCGGTTTTTAGCCCAAAAATGGCATTTTTAGACGCAAAATTGGCCCAAAAATGCGGTTTTTAGGCCCAAAAATGGCATTTTTAGACGCAAAATTGGCTCAAAAATGCGATTTTTAGGCCCAAAAATGGCATTTTTAGACGCAAAATTGGCTCAAAAATGCGATTTTTAGGCCCAAAAACGGCATTTTTAGACGCAAAATTGGCTCAAAAATACGGTTTTTAGGGCAAACCTAAATTTTCGATTTCCGACCCCTCCTTTTAGGGGCAAGTGTAGCTCACATTAATACACTTGTGGGTGCAATATGGGGCCGATATCTGAAAATTTTCGAAAAACCTAAATTTTCGATTTCCGACCCCTCCTTTTAGGGGCAAGTGTAGCTCACATTAATACACTTGTGGGTGCAATATGGGGCCGATATCTGAAAATTTTCGAAAAACCTAAATTTTCGATTTCCGACCCGTCCTTTTAGGGGCAAGTGTAGCTCACATTAATACACTTGTGGGTGCAATATGGGCCGATATCTGAAAATTTTCGAAAACCTAAATTTTCGATTTCCGACCTCCTTTAGGGGCAAGTAGCTCACATTAATACACTTGTGGGTGCAATATGGGCCGATATCTGAAAATTTTCGAAAACCTAAATTTTCGATTTCCGACCCTCCTTTTAGGGGCAAGTGTAGCTCACATTAATACACTTGTGGGTGCAATATGGGGCCGATATCTGAAAATTTTCGAAAACCTAAATTTTCGATTTCCGACCCTCCTTTTAGGGGCAAGTGTAGCTCACATTAATACACTTGTGGGTAATATGGGGCCGATATCTGAAAATTTTCGAAAAACCTAAATTTTCGATTTGACCCCTCCTTTTAGGGCAAGTGTAGCTCACATTAATACACTTGTGGGTGCAATATGGGGCCGATATCTGAAAATTTTCGAAAACCTAAATTTTCGATTTCCGACCCTCCTTTAGGGGCAAGTGTAGCTCACATTAATACACTTGTGGGTGCAATATGGGGCCGATATCTGAAAATTTTCGAAAACCTAAATTTTCGATTTCCGACCCTCCTTTTAGGGCAAGTGTAGCTCACATTAATACACTTGTGGGTGCATGGGGCCGATATCTGAAAATTTTCGAAAACCTAAATTTTCGATTTCCGACCCTCCTTTTAGGGCAAGTGTAGCTCACATTAATACACTTGGGGTAATATGGGGCCGATATCTGAAAATTTTCGAAAAACCTAAATTTTCGATTTCCGACCCTCCTTTTAGGGGCAAGTGTAGCTCACATTAATACACTTGTGGGTGCAATATGGGGCCGATATCTGAAAATTTTCGAAAAACCTAAATTTTCGATTTCGAGGCCCTCCCTTTAGGGGCAAGTGTAGCTCACATTAATACACTGTGGGTGCAATATGGGGCCGATATCTGAAAATTTTCGAAAACCTAAATTTTCGATTTCCAGGCCCTCCTTTAGGGGCAAGTGTAGCTCACATTAATACACTTGTGGGTGCATATGGCCGATATCTGAAAATTTTCGAAAACCTAAATTTTCGATTTCAGGCCCTCCTTTTAGGGGCAAGTGTAGCTCACATTAATACACTTGTGGTGCAATATGGGGCCGATATCTGAAAATTTTCGAAAACCTAAATTTTCGATTTCCGACCCTCCTTTAGGGGCAAGTGTAGCTCACATTAATACACTTGTGGTGCAATATGGGGCCGATATCTGAAAATTTTCGAAAACCTAAATTTTCGATTTCCGACCCTCCTTTTAGGGCAAGTGTAGCTCACATTAATACACTTGTGGGTAATATGGGGCCGATATCTGAAAATTTTCGAAAACCTAAATTTTCGATTTGACCCCTCCTTTTAGGGGCAAGTGTAGCTCACATTAATACACTTGTGGGTAATATGGCCGATATCTGAAAATTTTCGAAAACCTAAATTTTCGATTTCCGACCCTCCTTTAGGGGCAAGTGTAGCTCACATTAATACACTTGTGGGTGCAATGGGGCCGATATCTGAAAATTTTCGAAAACCTAAATTTTCGATTTCCGACCCTCCTTTAGGGCAAGTGTAGCTCACATTAATACACTTGTGGGTGCAATATGGGGCCGATATCTGAAAATTTTCGAAAACCTAAATTTTCGATTTCCGACCCTCCTTTAGGGGCAAGTGTAGCTCACATTAATACACTGTGGGTGCAATATGGGGCCGATATCTGAAAATTTTCGAAAACCTAAATTTTCGATTTGACCCTCCTTTAGGGGCAAGTGTAGCTCACATTAATACACTTGTGGGTAATATAGCCGAATCGAAAATTTTCGAAAACCTAAATTTTCGATTTCCGACCCTCCTTTTAGGGGCAAGTGTAGCTCACATTAATACACTTGTGGGTGCAATATGGGGCCGATATCTGAAAATTTTCGAAAAACCTAAATTTTCGATTTCCGACCCGTCCTTTTAGGGGCAAGTGTAGCTCACATTAATACACTTGTGGGTGCAATATGGGGCCGATATCTGAAAATTTTCGAAAAACCTAAATTTTCGATTTCCGACCCGTCCTTTTAGGGGCAAGTGTAGCTCACATTAATACACTTGTGGGTGCAATATGGGGCCGATATCTGAAAATTTTCGTAAAACCTAAATTTTCGATTTCCGACCCCTCCTTTAAGGGGCAAGTGTAGCTCACATTAATACACTTGTGGGTGCAATATGGGGCCGATATCTGAAAATTTTCGAAAAACCTAAATTTTCGATTTCCGACCCTCCTTTAGGGGCAAGTGTAGCTCACATTAATACACTTGTGGTGCAATATGGGGCCGATATCTGAAAATTTTCGAAAACCTAAATTTTCGATTTCCGACCCCTCCTTTTAGGGGCAAGTGTAGCTCACATTAATACACTTGTGGGTGCAATATGGGGCCGATATCTGAAAATTTTCGAAAAACCTAAATTTTCGATTTCCGACCCCTCCTTTTAGGGGCAAGTGTAGCTCACATTAATACACTTGTGGGTGCAATATGGGGCCGATATCTGAAAATTTTCGAAAAACCTAAATTTTCGATTTCCGACCCCTCCTTTTAGGGGCAAGTGTAGCTCACATTAATACACTTGTGGGTGCAATATAAATGATATCTGAAAATTTTCGAAAACCTAAATTTTCGATTTCCGACCCTCCTTTAGGGGCAAGTGTAGCTCACATTAATACACTTGTGGTGTATGGGGCTGATATCAGAAAATTTTCGGAAAACCTAAATTTTCGATTTCCGACCCCTCCTTTTAGGGGCAAGTGTAGCTCACATTAATACACTTGTGGGTGCAATATGGGATCGATCTGGGAAAATACGCGCCTAAAACCCGCCTTTTTGGGCCTAATTACCGCAGTTTTGAGCCGATTTTGGGCATAAAAACTGCATATTTGGGTCAGTTTAGGGCGTAAAAACCGCATTTTTGGGTCAAATTAAGGCCTAAAAACCGCATTTTTGGGCCATTTTTATGCCTAAATTGTTCATTTTTTGGACCAATTTCGCGTCTAAAACGCATCTTTTATCCTAAAAACCGTATTTTTGGGTCGATTTTGGGCTCTAAAACCACAATTTTTTGCCTAAAAACAGCATTTTTGGGCCTAAAAACAGCTTTTTTGGTCCGATTTTGCGACTAAAAACCGCAATTTTGGACCTAATAACCGCTTTTTTTAGCCCATTTTGGGCCTAAAACCGCATATTTCCGCCAATTTTTCGTTCAAAAATGCCATTTTTAGGTCTAAAAATGCCATTTTTGGGTCTAAAAATGCCACGTTTGAAACCGCTATTTTGGACAAAACCCCATTTTTGGCCAACAAATCATTTAAATGGGCCAAAACCGCATTTTTAAGAATGCTAATTTTGCGTCTAAAATGTCATTTTTGGGCCTAAAAACAGCATTTTTGGGCCAATTTTGCGTCTAAAAATGCCATTTTTTGGGCTAAAAACCGCATTTTAGGGCCAATCTTTCGTCTAATTCCCAATTTTTTGTCCCTAAAACCACATTTTGGTCCACTTGTTCGTACCATTTTGCTCTAAAACCGAATATTCGGTCTTAATTTTGCATCTAAGAATGCCATTTCTGGATCTAAAAATGCCATTTTTGGGTCTAAAAACCCCATTTTTTGGCCAATTTTGCGTCTAAAAATGCCATTTTTGGGGCTAGAAACCGCATTTTTGGGCCAATCTTGCGTCTAAATCCCAATTTTTGGTCCCTAAAACCACATTTTTGGGCCAATTTTGCGTGTGAAAATACCATTTTTGCTCTAAAAACCGAATATTCGGGCTAATTTTGCATCTAAGAATGCCATTTTTTGGCCTAAATACCTCATTTCTGGACCCCTTTTGCGTGTAAAATTGCCATTTTTGCTCCTAAAAACAAAATTTTGTGCCAAAAAGAACCCTTTTTTGGGGAAGAAAGTAGCATTTTTTTCCCAATTTTGTTTCTAAAAACCGCATTTTTTGGCTAATTGTGCGTTTATAATTGCCATTTTTGACCGATTTTACATCTAAACACCGAATTTTTGGGCCTAAAAAAGTATTTTAGGGCCAATTTTGCGTCTAAAAATTCCATTTTTTGTTCGAAAATGTTGTTTTTTGGACCAAAAATTTTCCCAGATCGATCCCATATTCTTCCCACAAGTGTACCTAGGTGTTATAATCGGGTTAAAATGTGTATTTTCTCCAAATCGTGTTAGAAATTTGTTTTTCGGCGCAAAAATTGGGTTCAAAAGTGGTTTTTCGTCTCTAAAATTGGATTAAAAGTGGATTTTCATCCTCAAAAATCTGGTTAAAAAGTGGTTTTTCAGCCCAGATATTGTGTTAAAAGCCGTGGATAGCTTTTTTCCTTTCATAAATTCATTAAAATCATCCCTGAATACCCTCGTTCATTTGCTTGAATGCATTCCAAAGACTTCGAAGAAGTTTTTTTCACCTCCAAAATATGTACAAACAGTCCTGAAAAACTTTTTTCAACACAAACTTTTTATAACTCTAGTATAAGTTCAAAAAACAGCTCTGAAACACTTATTTGCATCCTGGATGCTTTGAAAACAGCCATGAATCCCGTTTTTCACCTCCAAGATACCTGAAAATGTTTTTTTTTCACCTGCAAAATGCTTTTAAAACAGTCCTCAAATCCGTTTTTCACTTCTAAACTGGATTCGAAACGGCTCTGAAATTCATTTCTACCCTCTAAACCCGCCACAAATATTGCCCGGAATCCGTCTTTTTCCCATCCCCCAAATTCGTCCCTAAAAACCCTCCAATATGTATTGAAAATACCCCGTTTCAAAAAAAAAAAAAAACATTTTGCACAGTACTCTGACCTGAAACCGGTCTATAATGAAAGGGAGGCGTTATAAGACAGGTGATGGCGCAATTAAGTTAAATAATAAGGAGATTAAATAACTTAGGAAAGAGTTGTTACTGTAATCGGGCCGACTGCAGCACAATTTTCCTTTTTCTTAAGCCAGAATCGAGGAAAATCGCTTTAACGGTTTTTGGATCGCGCTGAAATCCCGGTTAAACTTTGCTGGGCCCCCAAGACAAAAGGAAAAAGGAAAACTTGGGCCACAATCGAAAAGTTGTTTTCTCTCTCTCCTCTTTTCTACCCCTCGGCACAGACTTTTCCCAGGGACTTTTCCTTCTTGGGGTGGGGGTGAGTGGGGGTTAGTCACAAATGACACCGCACTTATACCAAAACTGTCGTTATACCTAAATGTCGGCCCCACTAACCAACTATACTTGCAAATGACACTTCTTCAGTTTACTTATACTTGAACTTTCGCGGGGATATATATATATATATATATATATATATCGTTTCGTCGGATACCGTCTTATACCGATCTCTATACAATAAAACCCTCCAGAAAATATCATAAAATACGGTCATCAAAGAAACAAAACTAACAGGATGAACATTTAATTATATATATATATTTGTAAGGAGAAAAACCAACAATCGGTTCCACCCTCAGGAACGCTGAGTATATTTCTGTTATTTAAAATTGTTCTCTTATCGAATAACATTGGAATAAATGTATTCATTTTAGGGGATACAGACGTGAATTATCCCCCCCGTTCCTGCAGGAAGAATGGCCCTTCGCCCTTTATTCCTGCGCCTATTTTAAAATCGAAAAATTCATTTAGAATTTTCCGTACCTGCCGCGGTTTTTCCGAAAATTACTATTTGTCGAGACAGCGATATTTGGCGAATATAAGAAATGAAGGAGAGAGAAAAAAAACTGGACTTTGAGGAAGAGGGTTCGGTAAAACGACGGGATTTTACCCTCCCCCCTTTTTTTTTTTTTAATCAAATTCCAACTTTATCCGGCGCTAAGCCGGCGCCGAAGCTCTTAAGAAGTCCCTCCCCTCCCCTGTCTCTTGAAGCCGGTCCAGAAGGGGGACTTATTTAATTTAATTCCAAATCCAATAAGAGGATGAAGACGGCTTTATGACTATGGGGTTGTTGGGGAGGGGGTGGGAAGGATTTTTAAGCCGGGACTTAAGAGCCAGTGTCAATATTCAAAGTGTGGCCAGAATATATTCAATTTATTTGTCCGCATTACGCTGTCCTTCCGTTCGGCATCGTCCTGTAACACTAGAGATTGTACAACGGACTCAAAAATTGTACTTTTGTACAAGTACAAAAAATCGACCTTGATGATGACCCCCCCGAATAAAGGGACATTGCAGAGAAGCCCCTAATACCTGCTGGGGGTGGTATCTAATACCTGAATTCGAAACCAATCTACGGCTTATCTTATAACTTACTTAAAATATGTACAACGCCAGTTGTTACGGCGAAATCCGCAATTACTTAGTTGCCAGTCAATAAAATCAAATTCTCCGTATTCTGTAAAGTCACTACCGAAGCACAGTATCTTCTGCGGACCGGAGAATTGTATCGGGGATGATGGGGTGGGGGAGGGGGCTTTTCGGCCGGTTAAACATCGAAGTACAGTAACATAGGTCGACTGAACTTCGGTGAAGTTCAACGGAGCGTAGTAACACGACTCCCTCTGTTCGGTTCTGAGAGAGGGAGAGAGAGAGAGAGAGAGAGAGAGAGAGAGAGAGAGAGAGAGAGAGAGAGAGAGAGAGAGAGAGAGAGAGAGAGAGAGAGAGAGAGAGAGAGAAACCGATAGAAATGTACAGGCCAATTAACCATTTTACCCTGCCCCGATGGAGGGTAGTTTGACCACTGGGGGGGGGTCCATTACAGTGTACGATATTCAATCGTCGGATAGAAAGGGGAAAAATTAACATCCCCCAACCAGTTCTACAGGTGATTTCAATAAGATTGACAGAAATTATAAGATTTAAATTCATTTTATACAGAATTTTTCGCAGTAAAACAACAATTTCGACTGACTGGCCCTCCCTCTCCTTTACATTTGACTTTTCCCCATTCGTCTCTATCTCTACCTGTTGTCATTGCGTTTTTCCTTTTGAAACGATAAATACGAAAAGAAAACTGAACGGAAAGTAAGAAAGCTGGGGGGAGGCTTTAACTTAATGAGTTTGAGGGGGGAATGCACCCTTTTTCGGGGGTAAATTGGCTTTGTGCACTAGGAAATAAAACGGACCGACCGTAAATATAATTGGCGAACGAAAGTTTGATATATATATATATATATATATATATATATATATATAAGATTTGAATTTGATGGCTGACAGTTTAGGGTCAGGGGTACAAATCGGGGGGGGGGGGGTGTTAACACGATAGAAAAACGTGTTTTCACGTGTTGAACAATATTTAAAAAATAACGAATGTTTGGCAAAAAAAAAAAAAATTGACCCTACAACAAGAGCCCAACAATTCAAAATTTGATTTGACATTTTTCGTCATATTTTTTCCCGGCCAGTGATTTATTTATCTGGTTGGGGGGTGGCGTTGGCTTGGTAGGGGGGAAGGGGGTCGGTTTTGGCAATTTATCTATATTCGTGATACAGCATCGCTTTGATGCTTTGGGGGATGAGGATAAATGTGTTCGTGGGGGTGCATTTAACTAACTCGGTCATATTGGCTAGTGGGCTACTAAAACATTAATCTATTTGGCCGCCGGAGCCCTAAAGGGGGGCAAATACGGCCTGCCCCTATATTCGACAATTTACCCTACACGTTAACCGTCCTCTCTGTATAAAATAGACAGGTATTGAGTGCTGTATAAAAATACATGGACAAAGTAGTACAAATTCAAGTTCAATTCTTTCTTCTATAGAAGCTGCCCTTATATATAATGATCACTTGCGCGAACACAACGTTTTAAAACTAAAATTTTATTGTCGGTAAAATCTTTTTCGTTTTCCATCAGCCTGTAGGGTTTTGTGCCCCCATATGTTTTCCGACCGACCCCTCTTAGAGGGTTGTCTCCGACGGCTTATCCGCCCTTAGGGCCAGGGCTGGGGGTGGTGGTGTTGGGGGTTGGTGGTCTCATAGTGCTGACTTGAAGACAACAATCGAACAGAATTACTTCGTCGTCTGCTCGTGCTAGTGCTAGTGCTAGTGCACTCGATTTCTTGCTGACCAATCCACCACCAACCCCTTGTAGACAATTGGGGGGGTCTACAAACTACTCGGGCCGTTTGAGACTACTGAATCCCGATATCCGGATTTGAAGTTATATCGAGGATAGATATGGTTCTGACAACAATGTTTGGGTAAGCTGCAGTAGCTAAATATGGTTTGAAAATGCTAAAATTGTATTCGTGTAAATAAAAGGGAAGAAAATGAAAAAAAATCGTATACGAGTTATGTTGTGTGTGGCCGAGGCCCAGACAAAGGATTAGAGAGTTGTTTACCAAAAACTTCAGTAGTTTTGATAGTCCCTTTGTAGACCTGACCCTTTGTTTACTGGTCTTCAGTTGCATGCCTACGCGAATAATATTGGTATCCTTTCGTTATATTTCTTTTCCATCTAAATTACGTTGTATTAGGGGTAGCACCAAAAGTAATCGACATTTTGACTTTGGAATTCATTTTATTTCGCCAGAAAAAGAAACTCAACAATTCTCTGCCGATTTTCCGGCAAATTTTCGAGTTCCCAACTTCAAATGAGGAGGAACTCCTCACAATCAAATCAGTCGATTAATTTTGGGAACACCTAATATATATATATATAAAATATTTCCATCTGTTACCACCTCTTTTTGTCCCCCTAACCCCCAAAGCAACCCCTGATTTTGGCAATTTGTTGCCCCCCCCCCCTATAAATAATAACGTTAGGCCAGGATATAGCGCCACCGGCCACCGAGCCCCCCCCCGGAAATTAGGAAATTAATGGAACATCTACCAACCAAACCCCACTTGCGCTACCCTTAAGTCCGATGGGGGGAGAGTGAGCCTTATAAAATTTATGTGATAGCGCCCCACCCCACCCACCCCCAGCCCCATCCCAACCCCCAAATTAGTTGCCTACAGCCGGATTGCTTTAGCCGCCCCCCTCCCCATCCCTGTCTTCTACTTCCTCTGATCATCTTATTAACTTCCGATACAGAGAACTGAACCGGGGGGGGGGTGGGGGTGTAAATAGCAATTTTTCTAAATAGAATTTCATCCCTCTACACGGGGCCAGTGTAATTTATCGGATCGCATTTCAATTTCAATCGTGATTTTACCGAATACACGGAGTGGTCCAAAAAAATGTATCCACCGTTTTGCAAGTCCACAACTTGCAAACTAATTGACCGAGTTGTGTCTCATTTTTGGTAGTGTTGTAGTTTGTAGTTCCGTACAAGAGTTGTATTGCGTTGTTCTGTCGTCGGATAGTCACGTGTTCTGTTGTTGTCAGTTGTACACCCTGTTGTACTCGGAGTAAACGTGGCCGGCTCAAGGCTTAGAATTGGGACGAAAGGAAGTCCAGTTTTGAACCGGTATTTTAAGTAGGAAAACTTTAGAAATCGAAGTTCAAAACGGCAATGGCGAAATGAGTATGGCGAACAGAGCCAAAAATATCCGACTGAACACGTTGCAGTCAGTATTTGGTGCTGTATGTTAATATGGTGACCATTTCGAACACCTACACCTATATATATCTTTAAGTTGGACTTTAAGCTAGACTTTCACCAAAAATGAGACACAATTCAGTCAATTAGTTTGCAAGTTATGGACTTTTAAACAGTGGATACATTTTTTTGGACCACTCTGTCTGTACCCAAATGATTTTTCCCCAATCTTTTTTGGATTTAAAATAAAAAAAAAAAGAATTCCCGGCCCACAGGGGGTGTATATATATATATATATATATATATATATATATATATATATGTAGTAAGGCCAATAGGCCGGTATGCATGCAGGCCATTTGTATATCGTTTTATCGATATATAATTTGTATTTAAAGAAATAAAACTTGTATCCTTGCTACTGAAGATGGGGCGAGCGGCCGAAACCGGTCTAGAAAAAAACACCGAACCGGCGAGATGAGACAGAAACACGCGAAATCTACAGCAACATTATTCAAATTTTATATATTTATATATTATTGGGTCGGCAACTAAGTCATTGCGGGGGGAGGGGAGGGGGTTTCGTCGCTAGAATGGAATTGTATTTTTACGCACGTTTACATCTTCGGTATTGTGAAATTTTTATTACAACATGCCCCGACTATTCGTCGGGGAAAAAATGTACGACATAATAATAATAAGGGTGCAGACACCCGAAGGTGGTAAGAATACGCAATTATTTAGTTGCCAAACCAAATTCACTATTTTCTTCGGTCGGAGCGTTACTGTAGGGGGTTGTTGGGAGTTGGGGGGTGGAATTGTGAAAGGGCAGCAGGAAGTGGGGAGAAGTGTAAGGTAAGGGCGTACTGAATTATTGGAGGTGGCTCGGTTGGGGGGGTGGGGATGGGGGTCTGTTATCGACGAACCGAGGCAACAACCCTAAGGGCTCTGATTTAGTAACCCCACCGCACAAAAAGGGCATTCAACAGTCGGTTTTATTGGGTGGGCCGCCGACTTAGCGTTTTAAATTATAGATAGGTTCGGCCACCCCCCCAACTCCCCCGGACCTGATTTCCCCGGGGCCGGGTAGTAATTCCGTCCCGGAATTATTTTCCCCCAACTTAATACCACTTCATTATTATTATTATTATTATTATTGAAGGCGCCGGGTACTTTGTCCATTTATTTATCCTCTTAAGAAACATATATATATATTAGGTGTAACCAAAAATAATCGACAATTTGATAAGATGTATTGTGAGGATTTCCTCTCAAGAGGGGAATCGCAAAATTTGCCGGAAAAGTGTTTTTTTCAGCAAAATAAAATGAATTTCAGAGTCAAAACGTTGATGTATCAAAATTTATAGCGACTGTATAGGCGGCCGACCGTATTTATTACCCGGAAAATTTACAATATTTAATAGAAAAAAAAATTAAATGCCTCTTAAGCCGCCCTCCTGGCTGGTATTCAAATATTTGTAATAATCTCGTATCGATACATTATATATTGGCGAGGAGGAGGAGGCAGCTCAGGGAGGGGGTTGGGGGGGGGTGGATTAGCCCGGGGATAAATCGTATATAAAACGGGGGTTAATTTGCGACGGGGAGGTTTGTCAGGTCGTAGTAGAAAAACATTTTCGTTTTTTATATAGTTTAAAAACGACTCGGAAAGTTACTCTACTATAGGTGAAAAAATTGATACGCTATACTGAAAAGTATACGCGAGAATTGAATAAAAAACGCGGTTTTTTTTTTTAAATTGTTATTTTTTTTTATGGATTCGTAAATTACACAGGATAGGGTTGTGTATGGGGTAAATGGCAACAGGTTTAAAGGCAATTTTTGAGGCTTAACAAAGCCATCGCGAGGTGGAAATGCGCTTCGTCGAAATTTTGGCAAACTTTCATTATTTTTGAAATATTGTTCGACACGTGAAAACACGTTGTTCAATCGTGTAACGCCCTCCATTTCTACTGACCCTAAACTATCAGCCCTTAAATGATTTTTTTTTTAATACGGTTGCTAACTTTACTGCAAGAATTCTGTGGTAAATTCAAATCTTGCGTTAATTTTGGGACACCCACTTTTATATATATATATATATATATATATATATATATATATATATATATATATATATATATATCCGACGTTGGATTGAAAATCTACTCAATAGATGGCAAAATGATGGGGAATACATAATTGATTAAAAATAAGGACTCGTCAAAAATGTATGCGTTTGTATTTAGCGTAAGAAAACATTACTTTCCGGTCCCCCTAAATATATATATATATATATATATATATATATATATACAGTGCGTTATAGCGTTGTATATAATAATTTGAATTGTAATATTTCAGATGGAGGTGCTTGCGGACCGGGAATGTTCAGATGTCCGGAAGGGAGGTGCATCCCCTCGTTGGCCGTCTGCAATTATCAGAAGGATTGTGATAAGGGCGAGGACGAATTTCAGGCCTGCCGTAAGTCATTTTGTATTTTTTATATATATATACATATACTGCCTTATGTATCGTCTGTGTTTATAAGAGGGTTACAAAACATACCCAGCATTTTAGATTGAGCAACTCTCAGTGTTTAGCTGTTGAATTTTCGAAATGAAACTCGAAATGAAAACGGGTAGAACAACTGACAGAAATTCGAATTTCGTCTCATAACGAAGGCTTGTCGTTGAGTGAGAATTGATTCGCTTACGATATCAATTCCTGAACAAAATTATATACAATAAGTGGTCAGTGTCATCCGACACTTTTCGGGCGAAATTGGCCCGAAAATGCGGTTTTTGGCCCCAAAAAAGGGGTTTCTAGACGCAAATTTGGCTAAAAATGCGGTTTTTACAGGCAAAATTGGCCCATATATGTGGTTTTTTGCCTCAAAAAAGGGTTTTTAGACACAAAATCGGCTCAAAATGCGATTTTTGGGTCCAAAAATGGCATTTTTAGACGGCGCATTTGGCGCAAAAAAATGCGGTTTTTACAGGCAACATTGGCCCGACCAAATATGTGGTTTTTTGCCTCAAAAAAGGTGTTTTTAGCCATTAAATTGGCTCAAAAATGCTGTTTTTAGGCCCAAAAATGGCATTTAGAGTTGTAAAATTGACCCAAAAATTAGGTTTTTTGCCTCGAAAAAGGGGTTTTTGGACACAAAATTGGCCCAAAAATGCTGTTTTTTGTCCCAAAAAGGGTTTTAGACATTAAATCGGTTCAAAAATGCGGTTTTTAGGCCCAAAAATAGAATTTGTAGACGTAAAATTGACTCAAAAATGTGATTTTTCGCCTCAAATAAGGGGTTTTGGACACAAAATTGGCCCAAAAGTGCTGTTTTTTGCCCCAAAAAAGTGGTTTTTAGACACAAAATTGGCCCAAAAGTGCGGTGTTAAGACACTAATATGGAATTTATGGACGCAAAATTGGCCAAAAATCAATTTTTAGACGCAAACTTGGCCCAAAAATGCGGTTTTTAGGCCCTAACATGGAATTTTTGGACGCAAAATTGGCCAAAAATGCGGTTTTTACAGGCAAATTCTACTTAAACCCTTAACGCATCGGACAGGTTTAATAGTGTATTTTCACTGAACGATATGCAGAAACTGTTGTCTCTAAAAAATAGTCAAAAATACGGCCACTATACGCGGCATACGGTACGCTGTTGGGTCCAAACGGTGGTACTTTTGGTACCCTCAAAACAAAGGGGTCAATGGACAAAGGGTCTTCTCCGGTCTTTCGCCAGACCGGTTTTCGGCCGCTTCTCGCCCTCTTCAGTAGCGACAAGATTCAGTCGCTCTTTCAACGAATGGCTTCTTGTATACACGACATACAAGTGACTACTGAAGATGGCGAGAGCGGCCGAAATCGGTCTGGCGAAAGATCGGAGACGGAAACTCCACGAACCTACGGTAGTCTAGACGGTAGTTTAGAATTAGATATTAGTTCAATATCGAGTGTTTTTTAATTTGTAGTTGAAACTGTAAGAAACAATATCCAGTTATTCGACATGACGAGGTTACAATTGGGGGGGTGGGGGGGAATTCTATGCTTTATGGTTCCTGTGGTAATTATGTTTCGTTAATGTGATAAGTATAAAGTGAGAAAGTTTATGTAAATTCCCACCCCCCACCCACCCTCGGAGAAAGTCAGAAATTGTGTGACAAATGTGGAACGCTCGTGGCGGGGGGGACAACTCTGGTCGGCGAATACGACCTCCAATTGTTGTATTTTCATGGGTTTTTTTTTGGTTTTTTTTTGTATCTCTATTGTCCATTGTCTGTTGTGTGTTTTTAGCTCCTCCCGAGTGCGATTTGGGCCAGGTGTCGTGCGGTCAGTACGTCTGGAACAAGACCTACTGCATACCGCCCCACCACAAGTGCGACATGACAGTCGACTGCGTGGACGGAACTGACGAGGCCGAATGTCGTAAGTTTTTTATTACTCCTAATAAAAACAGATAATTAATGGCAATAAAAATGAGGAAACGCACATTAGTATGTGCCTAATATTCAAGATATAATGGGCCGCGTTCTTTGTCCTCCGGGTGTCCCCCCTCCTAGGGGTACCCAAAAGTACTCAACAGTTTGACTTTGAAATTTATTTTATTTTGCTAAAAAATTTTAATTATTAATCCACTATATATTCACCGATATTATCAACAACTCTCCGGCCACTTTTTCCAGCAAATTTTCGATTCCTCCTCTTGAAGAACTCAAGACCAAAATACATCAAATTGTCGGTTACTTTTGGGTACACCCAATATATCGATATATATATATATGAAATCCTCTTAAATTGTGTAAATCCCGTAATTGTTGAAAATGGGGGTTGGCAACTAAGTCATTGGGGGCGGGTTTTCGTCGCTGCGGGCGTTATTTGTATTTTTACGGACGTTTACACCTTCAAACCTACAATAGAGTATATTCTGAAATGTTTGTTACAACGTGCCAACTATTCGTCGTGCCAAAAAAAAAATGCACCCCCTTGGGGGGGGGGGGGTTGCACACAATCCGTCAATAATTATTCAGTTGCCAAACTGGGAATTCCGTTCCCCGCCGGATATTTAAATCTGATTTAGGGTTTGGTGGGCGAGGGACGTTTTCGGAGAGAGGGTCAGTATCGAAGGGCGGGCCCAGTTGTATCGGCCTCCGAGTGTCTACAGCTCTGTTCGGACTGCCCTCAGGGCTTAGGGCGGGGTGGGGGGTTGGGCGATAGGGGAAGGCTTAAAGAGTCCCTACGTGCCCCGAATTCCACCCCTGCCCAACTACAGACAAACCCCCTATTTATAAAAGGGCACAGACAACACCGGCACTCCCTTTCACTCGACCGCCCTCCAGTCGACAATTTTATTTTCTTTCAAAATCATATTTCCATGTATTGAAGTGCCCCACAATTGGCCGACACCGCTACTGAAGATGAAAATTTGAAATAAATACGGAGGTGGTCCAAAAAATATGTATCCACCGTTTTGCAAGTCCACAACTTACAAACTAATTGACGGAATTGTCTCATTTTCGGTAGTGTCACAGTTTGTAGTTCAATACAAGCGTTGTATTGCGTTGTTCTGTCAGAATAGTCAGTGTTCTGTGTTGTCAGTTGGCTGGCGCAAGGCTTAGAATTGGGACGAAATGAAGTCCAATTTTTGAGGCGGTATTTTAAAGTACTCAAACTTCGAGAATCCGATCGTACTTTCGCTGTGACAAATTGGCGCTGACATTTGGGCGGAATCGTTTCTCTGTCTGTGGACTTTCGCCAAAAATGAGAGACAAAATTCCGTTTGCAAGTTGTGGACTGCCGAAATAGGGGTGGATACATTTTTTTTCGGCCCCTCCGTGAATTTAATGAAAAAAAATGAAAAATGGCTGGTAGAATTAACACTGCGGATTGTACGCTACCAAAGCGGCGGGAATCTATATTTGCGCTACTGAAGACGGCCGAAAGACCGGTCTGGCGGAAGACCGCCATCCACTTACCGCTCTCTTTTCATATTCCGTCTGTACATTTGTTCTGTTCTCCGTCTGTCCCAGTCTACAGGAAGTGTTCGCCGGACGACTTCAGGTGCGACGCCCCCTCTTCCGGTCCCTGTCTCCCGAAGGAGAAACGCTGCGACGGCTACCTGGACTGCAGGAACGGCAGGGACGAAGAGGGCTGTTTTACATTTCCGGTCGTCTCCTGCACCCTCTCACAGTTCAGGTGATAACAATTTACTTTAATAATTCTACAAACCCGTCCAAAATTTGTCTACGCCCATTTTCCTCCATCCCATACATCATCCCCCGGCCGCCTCCACCTCGCCAATACATATACACACGGAGTGGCCCAAAAAAATGTATCCACCGTTTGACAGTCCATAACTAGCGAACTAATTGACTAACTTGTCTAATTTTTTTTGTAGTATCACAGTTTGTAGTTCAGACAATCGCGCCGTACAATTTCAGTTTTGTCAGACAGTCGCTGGATAGTCAGTGTCCTGTGTTGTCAGTTGTACCCCTGTTGTTGCTCGAGTGAACGTGGCCGGCGCAAGGCTTAGAATTGTGGATGAAAGGAAGTCAAGTTTCCAACTGGTATTTTAAGTAGGAAAACATTTAAAATGAAGTATCAAACAGAGCCAAATATCCAACTGAGAACACGTTGTAGTTGGTGCTGACATTTGGCGGTCATCGTTTCTCTGTCTGTATGTCAATTAACGGTGACAGTTTCGAATACCTACAGTCCGATATATCTTTAAGTTGGACTTTAAGCTACAATTTCACCAAAAATTAGAGACAAGTCGGTCAATTAGTTTGCAAGTTATGGACTGTTAAACGGTGGATACATTTTTTTGGACCACCTCTGTATTTATCTATCGGCCCGTCTAATGGCGGCGGCGACTCGAATAAATCTCCCTTCTAACCCGATATCCTTCATTCGGGTTTTTTTTTCTACAAAATGATTGTAAATAATATATAAATTATCTAAATTTTAATATAGTTTCTAATAAGGTTCCAATATAACCTCCCTAACCTATTTTACGCCTCCGTAGGATCCTTCCTTAGGATCGTCTTTTTATAACGTATAATTATACAATTTGGAGAACAATCGTATTTTTGTATTGACGCTTGAACGCCCATTCTCAAGATATAAGAAATTTATACATATTTTTTCGCATTTTATACACCGCGTCAAAATGGCTACGATCGTTTCGAATATTTTATACGGTAATTGATTATTCAGTTTTTACAGAAATAATAATTCAATTGATAATAGAAACAGTAATACATTATTGCGGAATAAAAATCTTTTTTTTTCCGAAAAACTTAAATTCGAATCATGAAAACATAACTTTGTACTTACTACGTATTGACGCCGCCGCAGCTGTACAGATTTGGCGCCACAGTGCCGCCAATCTGCGCTTTCGCAAAAAAAAAATATATATATATAAAAAATAAAAAAATAAATGAATTTCTGCGACGAATCGTAAAATAAAACACTTTATTAAAAATCGAAACGGTTTTTTTAAAAACAAAGTAGTCAATCGGATTTCGGTGGAAAATTGGCCGCGACTTCTGTCGCCCGGTGGCGTTAATACGTTAGTACCAACTTAACTTATAAATATATTATAATATATAATAATTATATAATATACATAATATATAATTATAATTGTAATATTATATTTTATATAATATTATATAAAATGTTTTATATACCTCGTCGCAACAGGTGTGCCAACAAACAGAGGTGCGTGTCATTGAATCAGAAATGCGATCACAGAAACGATTGCGGCGACAACAGCGACGAGGATAATTGCCGTAAGTCCCGTAATATTATTATTATTATTATTATTATCATCATTTTCTTCGTTTACCGACTCTACAGTAATATATTACGGCTCGTAGATTACAGTTATTTTGTAAAATTCAGACTAACAGTTGTTTTCTTGAAGGTGTTAACAGTGGGGGAAGGTTACATTCTCAGTAGGGCAAACTCCTACTAGTAGTTTTGTATAAATATCTTTTTTCTAAACAGTTTTAAGAAACTTACAGTTAATTGGAGTCTTAGAATTAAAAAGTCCTTAAGTATAAGTTTGTACTATTTAACAATTTAAAGCTAATCTCATTGAGCCTTGTATTAGTTCACTGCTGGGCTAATTGTAGTTAGGAAAGTTTTGAAGTAAATTTTTTCGACTTTAAGTTCAGATAATTAGTAAAAACTCTTATTTTAAATTCTAAATACAATCTTATAATAAGTTAAGCTTTTTTTTTTACTCTTCAATAAGTTGATTTATACAATAATTCCTGTAGGCGCCATCTTGAATTTTTACAGCTCCAGTTGTGCAGAAATTTCGTGCGAAATATTTTCTCGTATATAAATGGAAATTGCGGAATTACGAAAATTCCAAACTCTAAGTGTTAAATTGAATTTGAAATTGGGAATTTTTATATTTAAATTGAATTCGAAAAATCGATTTTTGTAAAAAAAACACGGTCGACAACAGCGACATCTGGTTGCGGATTTTTAAATATTTAACGGTCTTTTAATTGGTTAAATATTCTGTTTTTCGGATATTAGTTTAAATAGGGGTTGAATATATAAATCTATGCGTTAAAATTTATTGTAGTGTGCCCCCCCGGAGATTATCGGCTGTATTCGATATATCGATACATCGATACTTGGTCAGCCATCTTTGTTTTCACATCGCGCGGCCGAACGAGGGTACGAGATATGGAAAAAAACCGTCTAATTGGTAAAAATTAAAAGCACGACCCGTCGGACGCCTCTATAAGAGGTAGGCGATGTGAAAAAAGAAAAATAACCCGCCTAATTACAAAGGAATGATACGCGATGCGAAAACAAAGATGGCTGACCAAGTATCGATATATCGATATATCGAATACAGCCGATACCTCCCACTACGGTAAATTTTAACCCGTAGATTTATACATTCAACGCGTATTTAAACTAATATCCGGAAGAACAAAATGAATAACCCAATTAAACGACCGTTAAATATTTTTAAAAATCCCCAACCGGATGTCGCTGTTGTCCACTGTTTTGTACAAAAATCGATTTTTCGAATTCAAAATTCCCAATTTCAAATTCAGTTTAACTTTAAAATTTTTTTTAACGTTTAAATTCAATTTCCATTTATATACGAGAAAATATTTCGCGCAATTGGAGCTGTAAAATTTCAAGATGGCGCCACAAAGATGTCCGACCAAGTATCGATATATCGATATATCGAATACAGCGGATAACCTCCGGGGGGGGCACTACAGTAAATTTTAACCCGTACATTTATACATTCAACGCGTATTTAAACTAATATTCCGAAGAACAAAATGAATAATCCAATTAAACGACCGTTAAATATTTTTTAAAAATCCCCAACCGGATGTCGCTGTTGTCCACTGTTTTGTACAAAAATCGATTTTTCGAATTCAAAATTCCCAATTTCAAATTCAGAGTTCGGAATTTTCGTAATTCCGCATTTTAAATTCAATTTCCATCTATATACGAGAAAATATTTCGCGCAATTGGAGCTGTAAAAATTCAAGATGGCGCCACAAAGATGTCCGACCAAGTATCGATATATCGATATATCGAATACACTACAGACTACAGTAAATTTTAACCAATCTATATATTTACGAATCTGTATTTATATATGTATATATATATATATATGCTGTGTTAGATTTCGAGGCGTGTCACGTGGGCCAATTCAGGTGTATGAACGCCAGGTGTATACCGCTGAGCTACCACTGCGACGGCTACAGCGACTGTACAGACGGCTCTGACGAGGCCAACTGTACGGCTATAGCCTGTCCCGAGAACAAATTCCTCTGCCCGAAGGGGGCGGCCAACGGCCGGCCCAAGTGCATATCCAGGAGCCAGCTGTGCGACAAGAAGAAGGACTGCGAGGACGGCGCCGACGAGGAGACCGCCTGCTGTCAGTAGCCAGTTATCGGTTTTTACTCTGATAAAATCTGTGTAGAGCGGTGGCGTTTAAGCCGAACCGGGGGTTGGGGACGGGGGATAACGAAGTAGATGGGGTAAAAGGGGCGGAATGGAATTTAGGGGAAGCGTCACTTTTGCGACTTCGCCGACTGTTGAGGTCATTATTGGGGGATTGTTCGGTTAGAAACATACCCCGGGGAGGGAGG
Organism: Lethocerus indicus; assembly: GCA_019843655.1. Taxonomy (NCBI): domain Eukaryota; kingdom Metazoa; phylum Arthropoda; class Insecta; order Hemiptera; family Belostomatidae; genus Lethocerus; species Lethocerus indicus. The sequence continues at coordinate 33,135,589 of JACDQD010000005.1, read as the reverse complement.
GGGAGGGAGCATTAAGTCTCCCGTTGGAACCCAGCATAACTCTATACCTCTACGTCTAGAGTATAGCTTTGTCCACTGTTTGTTACTTGAGGTCAAAATTTCGATGTCCGCCTCAGTAGTCCAAATTTTCTGCCCAAATCGATTCTTTGCAGTCGAGCATTTGGGGATTCACGTTGTGCCCCCAAGAAGAATCCTGCTGTTCCACTCCTGTATAAAATAGACGGCTTTATAGCGCTGTACAAATTCATGGACATAGCCAGTAGTTGGACAAGTATTGAGGGCCAATGTTGAGAGGTCATTACGGGGTGGGTGGGGGGAATTGTTCGGTCAGTAACATACCTTGCATTGTGCACCGTCAATTTGTGTTACTCGAGGTCAAAATTTCGATGTTTAGTGACGGCCTCAGTAGTCCAAATTTTCTGTCCAAATCGATTCTTTGCAGTCGGGTATTGGGGATTCCAGATTGTGCCCCCAAGATAGCTAATCCTGCTGTTCCACTCCTGTATAAAATAGACGGTTTTATAGCGCTGTACAAATTCATGGACATAGCCAGTAGTTGGACAAGTATCGAGGGCCAATGTTGAGAGGTCATTACCTGGGTGGGGGGAATTGTTCGGTCAGAAACATACCTTGCATTGTGTCAATTTGTGTTACTCGAGGTCAAAATTTCGATGTCATCTCTGTAAATTACATACAGTAGGACGTATTTTTGGGCTTTGCAATCAATTCAACTGTAGGGCGGAATTCAAAAATTGGCCTTTCATATACTTAACTGTGCTGTTGCGCTGCGGGGACAATTACAATAAAAAAATTGGTGAAACAACCGATGAACCGATTATATCTATTCGGTTTATACCGATATAACTGATTGTTCGTTGTATTTATTTTTATTTAATTTCAGCTACAAGCAATTGTCAAACGTTGGGATGCGAATACAAATGTCAGGCCTCGCTGAAAGGTGGAACTTGTTATTGTCCCGAAGGGGAACGCCTTGCCAGCGATTCAAAATCTTGTATAGGTAATGTATTTAAAATTGTTTTTTTTAATTTTTATATCAATACGATTGTAGTAATAGAGGTGGAAATGTAAGTGGGAATAACCCCGTTCAATTAAGGCAAAACCCATTTTGTCAACTATATTCAACTGCGTGTTTTTGGAAAATTGTTCCTCGCAATTTCGATCCTGTCTATTTTTTTGTTCAGACCGAAACGAATGCGAGGAATGGGGATTCTGTTCACAATTGTGCACGAACACAGAAGGCAGTTACAATTGCAGATGCCATCAGGGATATACGCTTATAGACAAAGCGCGATGTTTGGCCAACAATTCGTCGGTTAAACAGGTAATAAATATATACTGCAGTTTTTCCAATTGTTGGCTCGAGAGGTAGGTAAAAAAATAATAATATTGCACTAATGCATGCAGTTGGAAGTCGTATACCTGGCCCTTTACCCTCCCAACAACATTATTCTCTAATATGCCGTACACTGATATCGTGTCGGCAGCTAAGTAATTGAGGAATTCGCCCGGACAACAAGTGGCGTTGTGCATACTTTTAAGTACGTCAACAAAACATCCAGTGCATATTAATATTGTGGCTGTTGCAATTGATTGTGATCTCGATGATGCATACGCGGAGAGAGCTTAATCGTCGTTATCAGCGGTAGTTGATAAGACGTTTTATGTTTGAAAAGACAATAGAAACTGTTGGGTCGGCAAATTCACCGACAGGTAGACGTTTTATATATATATATATCTTTTGAGTGCGTCGCACAACAACAACATCTAAGCGCGGATAAGCCCCGTAGGACGGTTTCGACTGCACGTATAAGTTACAAACTGAGATCGAATAACGACGTATCGAAGAATCGTCATCCGTGGACAAGGTGTTGACCTTTAACCCTCTGAACAACGGATCGGTTATTCTCCGATTTCGTACACCGATATTGGGTCGGCTGCTAAGTAATTGCTCATTTCACCGCCGGTTTCGGCCGCTCGCCCCGATCTTCAGTAGCGCTGTGTCAGTAGTCACTGTTGTGGCACTTTGGATGGCACAGTGGGCAGTGCAGTGAGAGGATGCCCGAAAAACACATCCAAAGTGTGCCCCAACAGTGACAGTGACACACAGGAGCGCTACTGAAGACGGGGCGAACAGCCGAAACCGGCGGTCTAGCAAAAGATCAAACCGGCGGCGAGAGAGGAGACAGAAACATCACGAACCTACAGCACTCTGCTATAGAGCAAACTTGGCCCAAAAATGCGGTTTTTAGGCCCTAACATGGAATTTTTGGACGCAAAATTGGCCAAAAATGCGGTTTTTACAGGCAAATTCTACTTAAACCCTCGGACGCGTCGGACAGGTTTAATAGTGTGTTTTCACTGAACGATATGCAGATAGAAACTGTTGTCTCTTAAAAAAATAGTCAAAAATACGGCCACTATACGCGGCATACGCGGTACGCTGTTGGGTCCAAACTTGCGTACTTTTGGTACCCTCAAAACAAAGGGGTCAATGGACAAAGGGTCTTCTCCGGTCTTTCGCCAGACCGGTTTTCGGCCGCTTCTCGCCCTCTTCAGTAGCGACAAGATTCAACGTCGCTCTTTCAACGAATGGCTTCTTGTATACACGACATACAAGTGACTACTGAAGACGGCGAGAGCGGCCGAAACCGGCGGTCTAGCGAAAGATCGAACCGGCGGCGAGAGAGGAGACAGAAACATCACGAACCCTACAGCACTCTTCTATAGATGTTGTGTGACGTACTTGAAAAAATATGTACAATACTCCGCTTGTTGTCCGGCGAATTGCGCAATTGCTTAGCTGTCAACCCCAATATATTGGAACGGTCGCTTTTATCAATAAGAAAAAAGGTTTTAGTGGAGCCAAATTGAATTAGATTGGGGCCAGATTTGTCTAATATTGTTGTTTTTTTCTTTTTCTCCAGTTGTTTTTCGCTCACGACATGTCCGTGATAAGAATGAGCACTGTCGGCACCGACCAACAACTGATAGCGAATACGACGGCGGCAAGCGGCCTCGACTACAACTACGGTAAAAATATCCTCTATTGGAGCGATACGAAGACAAGAAAGGTGAGCATTTTTTTTTTTTTTCTTTTTTTTTCTTTTTTTTCTTTTTTTTTTTCAGTAGAATCGGTAAAAATCGGGCCCACTTTGTGCTAAAACCGGTTTCGGCCGTTCGCCATTGCTTTGGCACATTGGATGGATGCTTGTCAGCGCATACGAAGTTAAACTATCCTGAAAAATATTAAAAAAAAAATATACACAGTTTAGTGGGCAATTTTCGAATTACTAGAGGATATATATGGTAGATTTCGTGTGTTTCTGCCGTCTATCGCGGGTTCGGTCCTCTGCCAGACCGGTTTGTCGGCCGCTCGCCGTCTTCAGTAGCGCCGTGTCCACTTTTGCCACTTTGGATGTTTTTCTTTGTGTCACCGTCAACTGACGGCCAACTCGAAAAACATCCAAAGTACCAAAAGGTGAGGAGACTAACAGACGAAATCCACTGTATATTCCAACCCCTAGCAGGCCAAAAAAATAAGGGATTGAAAAAAAAAATGGCGATTTAACTGATTTAAAAAACTTTTTTTAATTTCAATCGAACAGAGAGTGCCGTCGTCAATTTCTGATGTTTCCAAAGTTTTGCCTACTTAACGAAGAAAGGTTTACACGAATATAGGGGCGTAGGGAATTTTTCAAGATTACAAAACTTTTTCTAAAAAAAAAAAAATTCTAAACTCATTTAATGGATGAAAGTCGCGGCATTTTCCTGCCGAAATTCAGGAATGCGTCGTTTCGACGCAACTCGTAAATCCAAAAGTTGTACTTTTGGGTACAACTCAATGAACGGTATCAAAAATCAATGCGCGACGATATCAATTGACACATTGACTGCCACGCGCAATTTACACCGATATTTGAAGAATCGTAATAAAATTAAATCGATTTTAAATTCGAAGAATTTAAAGAAAACAACAACTTATTGTTCAGATTGTCCCGTTTTAAAGTTTTACATTCTACATTCTTAAACCATTTCCGTATATAGTTTTTCTGTTAACGGACATTCTGTTATAAATTTAATTTTATATTAATTGATATTCGTGACTGTAGATTCGTGATGTTTCTGTCCCCATCTCGCCGGTTCGGTCTTTTGCTAGACCGGTTTGTCGGCCGCTCGCCACCTTCAGTAGCGCTGTGTTATATGTGTTCTCTTATTCTGTATATATATATATATATATATATATATATATATATATATAAAGGACTGACAAACACTGCAGTACATGTGAAAGTGACACAGTGCAGCAGTGAGGATGCCCAAAAACATCCAAAGTGCCCCGACAGTGACAGTAAACACAGCGCTACTGAAGATGGCGAGCGGCCGCAAAACCGGTCTAGCAAAAGACCAAACAACAGCGAGAGGAGACAGAAACATCACGACGAACCTACAGTATATTCCAAACTAATATTCGATAGTTTTGTTATTTCCTCCGCGAAATACGTTTTCAAACACGTACCAATATGCTTCGCAAGTAGAAACTTTACCGTCACACGGATACGCGTAAAGTGGCAGTCGACGTGTCGAAACTGCCCACTCCGTATAGCCGAGGTCACGAGGTGTTGTCCAATGGATGACTGACGTTAGTAATACTAACATTCGTCTCTATCTATTTTCAGATATACTATCAGACACTGATCGAGACAATACCCGGCAACGTGCCCGTTGGAGGAATACCGGAGATCTCGTTGCCGGGCACCTGGTCGCCGGTGTCTGTCGGCGTCGACTGGGTCGGCAACAAGCTGTACGTCGTCGACGCGCTCGGCCAGAAAGTGGACGTCTTCGAGTGGAACGGCCGCTATCACGCGATAGTGCTCAGCGGCAGCAATCTGACACTGCCGGCTGATATAGCGCTCGATCCGACTGTCGGGTCAGTAGAAATATATATATATATATATATATATATATATACATTTGCCGATTATCGACTTATATAGAGATGGGAGAGAGAGAGAGAGAGAGAGAGAGAGAGAGAGAGAGAGAGAGAGAGAGAGAGAGAGAGAGAGAGAGAGAGAGAGAGAGAGAGAGAGAGAGAGAGAGAGAGAGAGAGAGAGAGAGAGAGAGAGAGAGAGAGAGAGAGAGAGAGAGAGAGAGAGAGAGAGAGAGAGAGAGAGAGAGAGAGAGAGAGAGAGAGAGAGAGAGAGAGAGAGAGAGAGAGAGAGAGAGAGAGAGAGAGAGAGAGAGAGAGAGAGAGAGAGAGAGGAGAGAAACTAGATACATTCGAACCGAGACGGTACCAAAAGAGTGATAAGAACAGCGCATCGCGCTTAAAACGGTCAATTACGATTAATACAGAGAGGAATAAGAGGAAACGTCGAACGTTATATAAAGGCGTTATTAGCGAAGAAGTGTTGAAAAAATTATCGGTATCATCTTCTTTGATTCACCCGTATATCTTGGGTGTAAACTACTTTTTAGAAATCGTCTGAATATATTCGTGTTTATACTCCTTTTCGTTTAAATTTCGTTTTTACCACCAACAAAAAAATTCGACAGATAATTTATTAATTTTATTGGTACATATTCCGATTGGAGATGTGTATTTATCCTAATGCTTCTCATCTACTAGCACTCACATACACGTACACACATGATATTGTATTTATCGATGCATCGTATGCACTGGGGGATCATCTTTTTGTGAAATTGCATAATGTTGAAAATTTATAGTAATAAAATATATAGTTGGACTTTGTCATTCGACACGTTCGGCTCCGCGTCACCCATATTTGGGTGACGGATATGCCGTCACCCGTATATGGGTGACGCTTTTCTTCAAATTGAATAAGATTTTCAATCGCATTTTTAAAAAAAAAAAATTCAATCGACTTTTATTGCTACATATTCCGATCGGGGAGATCAGTTTAACAGAAAGTAATTTTTTGTCAGTTGATGTGTTTTTTATTGCTCGCCAATTCATAAAATTTGTCAAAATTTCTGTCAATTCGGAGCGTTGTTAATGGGTCCGTTTTGGTATTTTTTTTTTCTTTTTTTCTTTTTCCAGTTACATGTTTATAGCCGACAGCAATCAGGTCCTGCGCGCCAACATGGACGGCTCCAACGCCAGGGGGATAGTGACCGAGGCCGCCTACAAGGCGTCCGGCGTCGCCGTCGATATACTGACACGAAGGGTATTCTGGTGCGATTCACTGCTCGACTATATCGAAACTGTCGATTATAACGGCGACTACAGATTTCTCGTTATGAGAGGTTTTGGCAATTTTTTTTTTTTTTTTAAATTTTAATTTCGATATTTACGCCGCTACGAAATCACGAAACAAAACCGTGACTTATTTGCGATCTTAAAATTAACCCTTTGCACTCGGAAACTTTGGTTTCATATCACCGGCAACTCGTACAGGACATATTATCTATTTGCCACTTTTTATTACGGGAATCGATAGATGTATCCTTAAAGTATAATTTGAAAAAAAATCTAACGGTTCTTTTTATATCGTCGTAAATTTGCGGCCCGCCATTTTCGAGGTGAAATATCGAAAAATATTCCTCATTTTCAGTCTTCGTATCACTTTCAATTCTGTCGTACAACAGGAAATATATCACTTTCGCTGGAATCGGATTCGTAGCTCGGTTGAATATTGTCCGCCGGTTATCACCGGCCGAAGAGCGCCCTATATAATTATTTACATTATTTCGGCTATAAACTATAAAAATTCTAAATCGTCGCTATAATATCGCTATAATTTTGCGCAGATTTTTCTTCTATTCGCCGTATCGGTGATATATATATATGAATTCGAATTCATATACACCCGTTACTGCCGAATAAACAGGACTGCCCTCGAGTGCAACGGGTTAATTACGTTGTGTCCCGGTTATACTTTTTTTTTTTTTTTAATATATAATCTTGGGACCGATAATTTGTTACGTTGGAAACTGTGCAGGAATATCCCGTACAGACAAATTGACGTGGCAGACGTTCAATTCGGACAGAAAAATAATTGATTTGAACCGAAAATCAGCACTACTGTCAGTAGAAGTATTTTGTCGGTGGAAAAAGTTAAAAAAAAAATATATATATTCCGCTCCCGAACTATCAACTTTAGACGTTTTTCAATTGAACTTTTCCCCCTTTGCAGGAACTTCGGTGCCTTCGCCGTCGAGGTTGGCCGTCTTCGAGAACAGGGTATTCTGGTCGGACAGCACTAAACAGGGCATAATGTCCGTGGACAAGTTCGAAGGGGCGAATTCAATACAGGCGATATACAAACAGAGGGATATAAGAGAGCCGAAAGCGGTGAAAGTTTTCCATCCTCTGATGCAGAGATACGGTGAGCTGATTTCATTTATTTCGGCAATTTCGAGGCAATGAAATTAGGCGGTCGACGAGGTTTATGAACGAAACTAAGGGGTGGGGGGGGCCCTTCCATAGAAGGGCGTAGGAATTGAATGAAAGTGTGGACAATTGGGATGAACTTAAGAAGAGGAGAAGAGACGGTGATGGACAGAACGAAAGCTGGACAGAGTAGAAAACTGACACACTGACCGACGCGTTGCAAGTGCAACACAACACTTGACAGTGCATCGCGTATTGAACGAATTTTCCGAGACACGCAGACATTCCGAAACCTGGCAATTACAGAAAAATTACAAAATATAACAGAGTTATTTATATTTATAAGGGGCGTGACAGGTCAATAGCTACCAATTGCGCTGTACAAATTGAGTTCAATCAATCCTATAAATCGGACCGGAAGGGGGTAATTGTAGAATAACAGTTGAGAGAAATAAATTTCGGTACAACTCTAGAACTCAACGAAACTATAGAATGGTCTCGAACAGGCTGCCCCAACGTAGGGGGAGAAAAAGCGAATTATTTCTTATTATTTTTTTTCTTTTTTTCAGTGCGAAATCCTTGCGGCAATAACAACGGCGGCTGCCAACACCTGTGCATAGTGACCGTCGGCAGTGAAGGTCTGGGCAGTCTCGGTTATAAGTGCGCCTGCAACGTCGGCTGGAGGCTTGCGTCCGATTTGGTCAACTGCAATCGTGAGTCAACTGAAAAAAAAATAGAAAAAAAATATATATATAGTATAGTAGAAATAGAATAGTGCGCTCTGAGGAGGAGGAGGAGAGTCGCCATCATTTGAACGATGGGAAGCATTAAAAGGAATTTTTTTTACTCCATTAGTTTACCCATCAACTCCCCCCATTAACTGATATTGTTGGCTTTAAGGACCAAGAGTCTTAGGGACTCATTTAATTCTCGATTTATAATTGATTTCAGCCGTCCAAGACTTCCTCCTCTATTCTCAACAGAGGTTCATCAAGGGCCGTGTCATAGACCCCGTCCTCGAAGGTTTCAGCGACGCCATACTGCCCTACGTCTCGAGAAGGGCCAGATTCGTCGGCCTTGATTTCGATTCGTACGAAGAGTACATCTACTATTCGGACGTTCTACAGGACGTCATCTATAGGATACACAAGAACGGAACCGGTATGACAATTACAGTACAATCTATCTTATCTATCTGTTGTATTATGGAAAAAAACAAAAAAAACAATTCTAAATTGCCCCAGTTCTAAATTAACCCTTTGCACTCGAAATTTTCCGTTCCATTCCTACTGACGGCAACTCGTCCCTTTTATTGTGGCAATCGATCGATGTATCCGTAAAATATAATCGAAAAATTCGAGGTGAAATATCCGCTCAGTACATTTTCTCCCGTATCACTTTCAGTTGGCTCGATATCACTATCGATTCTGTCGTACAACAGGAAATATATATATCACTATCGTGTCGTGAATCGGATACGTGGCTCGCTATAAATTTCAAATTTTTACAAATTTTTCTTCAAATCAGTGCAAAGGGTTAATGCCCTACAAAGTTGGTCAATGTCGGCTTGATAATTGTATGCCTAGAAGATCCGAGAAATTGCAAATTCCTATATAAACGGCCGGCTATGAATGGAGAACACATATATATATGTATTATGTATTTTTTATTTATCGTCCAGGCAGGGAAATTGTGTTGGCGTCGCAGAACGAAGGCGTCGAAGGTTTGGCCGTCGATTGGGCCGCCAAAAATCTGTACTACATTGACAGCAGGAAGGGCACGCTCAACGTGCTCAGCACGAGGAACATCACCTACAGGAGAACGTTGTTGAAGAATCTCAAGAGGCCGAGAGCGATTGTTGTACATCCGAATAAAGGGTATGCGGATATTTGAAAATCGGAGAACAATCCGTCCACTCTCTGATATATATTAATTTAGCAAAGTATTTTTTAAATCCGACAACGTGTCCTGAGCCCAGGACATCCGTCACAGTCCCTTGGCTGAAGGGGCGAAGACAAAAGTATCGTCAAGTAATTAGGAATTTCTATTTCATTCCTGGAATAAAGGATTGTATGTTTTGCCTCTATTACTCCTTTTTTTTTTTTTTAAAAAAAATATACATACAATCGTTGGATTAATACATTTTCTGTATAGAAATACAAAGGAAGAATCTTTGAATCTGGGACCACCCACAAATTAGTGGGCTTTTTGACTTTATCAGAGATAATTTATTATTTTTATTAGTACGTATTCCGATCGGAAATGTGTATTGTTTTTTTGTGAAATTGCATATAACGTTCAAAATTTATAGTAATAAAATATATATATACTGTAGGACTATGTCTTTTAACACGTTCGGCGCGCTTTTCTTGTTCGAGTTGAATAAGATTTTTCAGTAGCATTTTTAAAAGAAATTCAATAGACACATCTGGGGCAATTTCGGTCAATTCGGACAATAATAAATTGTCCTTTTTTTTTTAACGTTTTTCCTCCCTTGTTGGCGTCCGACAGTTTCCTCCCTCTTCTTTCGGCAACGTCCTCCTTCTATTGTGTCTAATTAGACTATTTTCCTAACCGGTCAAAATAGCCCCGAAAATTTGGATTTGGGGCCCCCTCACGAATCATGTCGGGATCGTAAATTATTTTTTTCTTCTTTCCCCCTTCTTCGATATCGTCTAACATCAGTTTCAAATCTCCCTGTGTAAAAACACTTTGTCTTTTCCCCCGTAACAGGTTCATTTTTTTCTCCGAATGGGACCGCCCTGCGAACATAAGCCGGGCCTATACGGACGGCAGCGGACTCACCGTCTTCAGGGGCGTATCCCTCGGCTGGCCCAACGGCCTGTCGGTCGACTTTGCCAAAGACCGGCTCTACTGGTGCGACGCCCTCCTCGACTTTGTCCAACATTCGAATTTGGACGGGACGGACGTCGTCACAGTCAGTTCGAAACTCATCAAACATCCATTTTCGATAGTTATACACGAGGGTAAGTACTTCGCACTTTATTTGAAAAATTAATTTTTAAATTTCCAACTACTCGATGGCTCTCCGGATAAAAGCGGACAGAGTGTGAAAATTATAGCGATATTGACACAGTAGTAGCGATGAATTTTTGCAGTTTAAGGGGAAAAGTTCAATTGAAAACGTCTAAGTTGATAGGGCGTTCGGGAGCGGACATATATATATTTTTTAAGCTACGAATCCGATTCCACCGACAAAATACTTCTGTTGTACGACAGTGAAAGTGCTGATTTTCGGTTCAAATCAATTATTTTCTGTCGTAATTGAACGTCTGCCACGTCAATTTGTCTGTACAGGATATTCCTGCACAGTTTCCAACGTAACAAATTATCGGTCCCAAGATTGTATATGTGAAAAAAAAAAAGTATAACCGGGACACAACGTAATTAAACCGTTGCACTCGAGGGCAGTCCTGTTTATTCGGCAGTAACGGGTGTATATGAATTCGAATTCATATCTATATATCACCGATACGGCGAATGGAAGAAAAATCTGCGCAAAATTATAGCGATATTATAGCGACGATTTAGAATTTTTATAGTTTATTAGCCGAAATAATGTAAATAATTATATAGGGCGCTCTTCGGCCGGTGATAACCGGCGGACAATATTCAACCGAGCTACGAATCCGATTCAAGCGAAAGTGATATATTTCCTGTTGTACGACAGAATTGAAAGTGATACGAAGACTGAAAATGAGGAATATTTTTCGATATTTCACCGCGAAAATGGCGGGCCGCAAATTTACGACGATATAAAAAGAACCGTTAGATTTTTTTCAAATTATACTTTAAGGATACATCTATTGATCTCCCCCCCCCCGCATAAAAGTGGCAAGTGATAATATGTCCTGTACGAGTTGCCGGTGATATGAAACCAAAGTTTCCGAGTGCGAAGGGTTAATTTTAAGATCGCAAATAAGTCAGGGTTTTGTTTCGTGATTTCGTAGCGGCGTAAATATCGAAATTAAAATTTAAAAAAAAATTCCGAAACCTCGACAGTTTCGATATTGTCGAGCAGTGAATCGCACCGGAGTATCGTTACTAGTTGTTGGTTGAAAAAAATCTTATTTCGTGATCGCCATCAAGTTGAAATATTCGTTTCTTTCAGACTGGATGTACATCACCGACTGGCGGCTTGACGCCATAATACGTTTGAACAAATTGACCGGCAGGAACGAAGAGATCATCGTCCGTGAATCGCAGTCGAACAGGTTGTACGGCGTCAAAGTGTACAGTCGGTCGGAGCAGGAACTTCTCTCTGTACACCCTTGTTCTTTGAATACGGGCGGCTGTCAGAAACTCTGTTTCGCGATACCGGCCGCCAACAAGGCGGACGGTGCTCTCAGGGTAAGTGGCATTTTTACTGTGCAGTCGAACGTGCTCAGCTCGGTCTGTAAGTTTCGTTCTACACCGAAAATATTGTCCCCCGACTCAGGTGAGATGCGGATGTCCGTACGGTGAAAAATTGGCCGAGGACGGCCGCTCCTGCGTCCAGGATCCCAGCGCCGAACCGCCGCTGGCCGCCTGTCCCAACAAGTGGGATTTCACGTGCAACAACCAGAGGTGCGTGCCAAAGGCGTGGGTATGCGACGGCGACGACGACTGCCTCGACAATTCGGACGAAGAGCAGAACTGTACCAGTGAGTCCAAAAATTGATTGGCGATTTGAGCGGTTCGAAAATTTTTTAAATAGCTAGCTTGCCAACTGGACGCATGTAATTTCTAATGAATAAGGAGGGTAGTTTTTTTCCCCAACTCAGACAATGTAATTTTTTCGAACTCTCTATTTTTTATTTTCGATATTTTGGCTCTATTTTTAAATTCATGGACGGATGGGGATTTTCAATTTTGAAATGGGGGAGGGCTTCGATTTAAAGTTTGATGGATCTCCCCCCCAACCCCCCAGCCCCCAATAGGTTGTAAATTAATAGTTTGTCCGTTGGTGAAACAACGCCGAGTAACAATTCGTAGCCTCGTCTTGTTTTTGTACCTTTTCGAGAGTCTTCTCTACCCCTGTCGAAGTGTTGTCGGCCCTATATGGATAGGAGTGGATAACGCTTTGTCCACACCTTGGAACACCAACCAAGGACAGAAATGATGAAAGCGCCTGTCACTACTCAAGTAGAGGAGTGAAGACGATGGTAAAACCGATATACTACTGTATCCGATATCCCTATTGAAGTTATTGTTATCACTTCCCTCCCGCCTCCCTAATAATCATCCCTTAACAGTTCTGTTCTGTAACTATTGTAACAGTCGACTGTAAGTGTAGGTGAAGTGTGGCTTCCCAGCAATGAGATATGAGTGGATGTCGTGGGAAGAATATCGGTTTGGAGGCCCTTAAGAATTTGAAAGGCCTCAACTCCGACTGTATATAGAACCCACCGAATTTGTGCACTCTGATGGGGCGGAACCGGCAAGAGAGGACCACGAGAAACGCGTTTTCCGAACACGGGGGGTGGGGGGGAGAAATAAAAAATCTTCCAACGACTGTAATCGTTATAAAATGAATTTCAGAACCGACTTGCGCCCCCGGAGAATTTCTCTGCGCTTCGGGCCGCTGCATCTCGAACAGTTTCAAGTGCGACGCCGAAAACGACTGCGGAGATTACAGCGACGAGACCGGCTGCGTGAACGTGACCTGCGCCTCGTCCCAGTTCCTCTGCGACAACGGCCGTTGTATACCGGCCACATGGAAGTGCGACACGGAGAACGACTGCGGCGACAGTTCGGACGAGGGGATTTCTGCGCCGAAAGGACCTGCGCCTACTTCCAGGTGGGGAGTCCGTTTGTCCGAATACATAAATGTATTGGGTATGGCGAATTGAGTAATTGAGGAATTCTATCCCGGTATGTTGTTACTAACCGGACCTCAACATACCGACAGTCGAAGAAGTCCTCCTGTCCAATTGGACTCCTGTCCAATCCCTTTCCTCTTTTACCCGTCCGCTATCCCCACCCTCTTTCCCGTCTCCCGGGGTAGAAACCCCCCGGGGGGGGTTTTCTTTATCGCCGAAAAAATATGCACGACCCAATTACACTTAGTTGCCGACCCGATATATCGGAAAATGTGTCTCTGTATTATTGTGAAAATTTTTTTTTTTCGGCCCCACAGTTCACGTGTCCGAGATCCGGCCACTGTATACCCCAGTCGTGGGTCTGCGACGGCGACAACGACTGTTTCGACAACCAGGACGAGGTCGGATGTCCGCCGATCACGTGTTCGGCGTCCCAGTTCAAGTGCGCCGATCTGAGACAGTGCGTACAGGAGAATTACAAGTGCGACGGCATACTCGACTGCAACGACGGCAGCGACGAATTGGGATGTCGTAAGTGATCGCCATTGAAATATAATTATTTCACTGTGAAACGATTAATTCCATCCCTTAACCCAAACTTTAACCCACAGCCAGCCACTTTGCAATTCCCATTTTCACGATTTGTCACTACACACTTGCCTTATAATTGAACTTTAGAGAGCAATTGTTCGGGAGCAAACTGTGGAGAAATTGATTTTCTTCAAAACCGCCGTTTCAGCGGCAAGTGTAACTCACTTTGGTACACTTTCGGGTGGAATATGGGATCGATCTGGGAAAATTTTCGAAAATCCTAAATTTTCGATTTTCAACCGGCCGTTTCAGCGGCAAGTGTAACTCACTTTGGTACACTTTCGGGTCGAATATGGGATCGATCTGGGAGAATTTTCGTAAAACCTAAATTTTCGATTTTCAACCGGCCGTTTCAGCGGCAAGTGTAACTCACTTTGGTACACTTTCGGGTCGAATATGGGATCGATCTGGGAGAATTTTCGTAAAACCTAAATTTTCGATTTTCAACCCGCCGTTTCAGCGGCAAGTGTAACTCACTTTGGTACACTTTCGGGTCGAATATGGGATCGATCTGGGAGAATTTTCGTAAAACCTAAATTTTCGATTTTCAACCGGCCGTTTCAGCGGCAAGTGTAACTCACTTTGGTACACTTTCGGGTCGAATATGGGATCGATCTGGGAAAATTTTCGAAAATCCTAAATTTTCGATTTTCAACCCGCCGTTTCAGCGGCAAGTGTAACTCACTTTGGTACACTTTCGGGTTGAATATGGGATCGATCTGGGAGAATTTTCGTAAAACCTAAATTTTCGATTTTCAACCGGCCGTTTCAGCGGCAAGTGTAACTCACTTTGGTACACTTTCGGGTGGAATATGGGATCGATCTGGGAGAATTTTCGTAAAACATAAATTTTCGATTTTCAACCGGCCGTTTCAGCGGCAAGTGTAACTCACTTTGGTACACTTTCGGGTCGAATATGGGACAATTAAAAATTTTACAACTCATAAAATCAAGTGAAAAATGCCTGAAACGAATTTACAAGGAAAATGTAAGTGTTGAGGTCCGAAGCCACCAGCTCTTACACTCCTTGTAGATGCTTTGAACGGAAATTTATTTGTATTTTACGTGCGGCATCCTATAAGCCCGTCATTAAGACATCCCGAAGAATATTTGAATGAAAAGAAATCCTTTGATTAGACCTCTCGATGCCCACTTTTAAGTCGACACAACCCTTTTTGATCGAAATTTACGTATAATAAGCAAAGCTTTTGGATACTGTAAAAGGGACTTAAAAATTCCTCCCGTTTTCAGCGACACACCTTCCCGACCACTGCGATCCCGAGAAACAGTTAAAATGCGAAAGATCTGGTATCTGTCTGCCTAAAGCTTGGTACTGCGACGGTACACCGGACTGCGATGACGAATCCGACGAACCGCCCACCTGCGGACAGGTAATTCGGAAATATATCAAAATGGGAAAATAATCCTTTCCAGATATTCTTATAGTTTGACAGGAGACGTCCACTCCGGTCATATCGGCTTTTTAAGCCACTTTCAGCCGGAAACAAAGTCCCGTTTCGGTTTCGAAGTAATCCTAAGCGTCGGTTCTAATTTCTAATCGTTACTCTCTACACGGTTTCAAGGTCGCCTGTCAAGTGGGCTACTTCAAGTGCAATAACTCACAGTGTATATTCAAGGCTTACATCTGCGACGGTAGGGACGACTGCGGCGACGGTTCTGACGAGGACGCCAGACACGCCTGCGAAGCGCCTCCATTCAGGTCTGTTTTTACAACTTAAATACAAGTCTTATAGGTAAAGTTCACTCTGTTGACGGTTTTCAAGTTCGAAGTTTCGACAACTATAATCGACCCGGAATAAATTGTATTGACAATAAAATGAGCCTAAGTCCAACCCAAGTTTTTATATTGGTGGCGATTTTATTGAATTAATAAAGATCAACACGAGTAATGAAAGGAAAAATCAAAGTTTACAAAAAGTCTGAAACACTTTTAATAAAACTTCAAATATCAGTAGTGAATATTTATTTTACTATTCCAAGAATTCAAATATTAATTCCTTTCCTGCCAATTTTCTAGTAAGAACATTGAGCTTGAACCCCCCCCGGTTAAGGATATTCCAGGAAAGGCTTAAGATGCTTAATAAAATCCCTCTCAAGTAGAAAAACAATTACTTTAGAATTGAAAAAGTGAAATAAAACGAGTCACTGTGCTACTGAAGATGGCGGAAACAAACTTCGGGAAAAAAAAGGGTTCGTTTTTTCGTTTTGCCTGTTAGACCCCCAGGAAACACAACCCCGGATGGTGTTAATATTTCATTTTGGCCGTTATTTATTTATTTTCGTACAATGTTCAATTCCAAACCGGGGGGGGCGAGTAGATTCCAAACCCTTTGTGGGGTACATTGAAATTGATCAGCGATTAGCTGGGGGATTGAATTATTTCAGGGCAATTTTAATATACCTGTTTTGCGGTCTGCTAGGGGTTTGGAATATACTCTAGGTCCGTGATGTTTCTGTCTCCTCTCTCGCCGCCGGTTTCGGTCTTTTGCTAGACCGGTTTCGGCCGCCGCTCGCCGCATCTTCAGTAGCGCTGTGTTACTACTGTCACTTTGGATGTTTTTTGGTCATCCTCACTGCCCACTGTCACTTTCACAGACGTACTGTCAAAAGTAGCAGTGCCTAACACACACACCGCTACTGTGAAGATGGCGAGCGGCCGAAACATTATTTTTTCAGCCAAACTTTTTTTGAGACGTTTCGCGCGATTTTTCTCTCGAAATTTGGCGCCAGACATCGAATCAGAAAATATAGTAAAATTACTAAGATTAAAGAGATGTCAGTTTTGAGTTTGAAGATAGATCCGACGAGTGGGAAAATCGTAAGCGTTCTTTCGGTAAATATCATTTTGTAGCAGATCTAGTAATAATTAGAAATTGTCAATCCACGGATTGTGAAGATGAGCCCCGGATCTAGGCCGAAACGACGACAGTGACAGTGACAGTGACATCGGCCTAGCATCCGGAATGGACTCCGATGGAGTGCAAAATTTCCGATCTACGAAAGCTCCGTCTATTGAAGCGTTTCTGGGGGGGGTTGCTCTCTTGATGTTGCAGGTGTCCCGAGGGAATGTGGGAATGCCCGAACGTCTCCGAGAGGTGCATCAACACGACGTCCGTCTGCGACGGCAAGACCGACTGTCCGAACGACTCGGACGAGGGACCTCTCTGCGACCTCGCCCTCTGCAACCGGCCGCCGAATCCGGTCTGCAGCAACGGCTGTCAGCCCACGCCCATGGTCAGTAGACACTGGGTTGTACGACGAAGGTGTCGCACACGCCCCGAGGGGTGGAAGGGATGGGCTTTAAACCAGCGCGGGGGTGCGGACGGTGGCACTTTTGGCACGGACGGGGTTTAGGGACGGAGAACGGATAAATAAGCTTTCAGTATCATTATAAAATCCATGTACATAAACGTATTGGGTTCGGTCAACTAAGTAATTCACCACAACAAGCGGCGTTGTACATATTTTTAAGTACGTGGAGGAGGTCGATGATGACCCCCCAAATAAAGGCCATGTAATGCAGCCGAATGTATCTTATACCAGCATTCGAAACCATCTACGGCTTATCCGTGCTTAAAAATACTTACAACGCCGCTTGTTGTGGCGAAATCCGCAATTACTTAGTTGCCGAAGCAATAGTAAGGCCCTTGGGCCCGGAATGCCTGTAAAAAAAAAATGATTTGTCCTTCTACTAAGCATTCCAAGTGCCCTTCAGGGAGCATTACAGCTAAACACTAATTGCTCCCTTAAATACTGAAAAAAAATACTCAAGAGGGCTCCTTTTTATATATAATGTTTTCAGCATTTTGTCTGAACAATAACATTTCTAAGGAGCTCCTTAAGCTCAATCTGTTGGGGTTCCGGGGGCTTAGCTCCCAAACAAACTTAACTAGAATTGTTAATAAATGTAGTAAGGCCCTAAGAAAGACCGGCCAAATAAAGGCCATTATTCAGCCGAATGTATCTTATACGAGCATTCGAAACCATCTACGGCTTATCCGTGCTTAAAAATACTTACAACGCCGCTTGTTGTGGCGAAATACGCAATTACTTAGTTGCCGAAGCAATAGTAAGGCCCTTGGGCCCGGAATGCCTGTAAAAAAAATCATTTGTCCTTCTACTAAGCTTTCCAAGTGCCCTTCAGGGAGCATTACAGCTAAACACTAATTGCTCCCTTAAATACTGAAAAAAAATACTCAACAGGGCTCCTTATATATATAATGTTTTCAGAATTTTGTCTGAATAACATTTCTAAGGAGCTTAGAGCTAAGGTACTTAAGCTCAATCTGTTGTTGCCCCGGGGGCTTAGCTCCCAAACAAACTTACTAGAATTGTTAATAAATGTAGTAAGGCCCTAAGAAATGCCTCAATAAATCAATATTTGTATACAGTTTTTCGATCAGCTATGAATATTTATTGAAAATAAATGTTCAAAATAAAAGGGAAAGACATTACAAAGCTTCTGTACTCTACTCTTCCGGGCTATAGGGTCCAATTGGGAGTTTTACAAATAAATTTCCCTTTTCTGTCTCCAAGGGCCCTCTGTGCACTTGTCCCGCCGGCGAAGTCCTGAGGGAAGACAGGTACACCTGCGGCGATCTGAACGAGTGCCAACCGCCTGGAGCCTGTTCCCAGATATGCACCAACAGGAAGGGAGGATACGTCTGTTCCTGTACTCAGGGATATCTGCTGGAGAGGGACAATCGCACGTGTAAAGCGATAAGTGGGTGACTTTTTATTAAAAAGTTTTCATTGCAAAATTTCTCCGGCCGTCCAAACCGACACTATCCGTACTTGAAGCTAAAAAAAAAATATAAAAATTGACTCCACAATTATTTACCCTTGAAAAATACTGTTGTGGTGTTTTTTTGTGTTAAGAAATGGTAATTGTAGTATTATAAATTTTAATTATACATACTGCGTCTGTTTCATATTCTCAATACTGTTTTTTAAATGCGGCAATTTTTTTAAATATAAAGTCAATCGTTTCGATGCAATACATTAAATTTCATATGTCGGAATTGTCTTTATTTGAACCTTTCAAATGATGGAACAAACCCTTTTTCGATCGGCGTGCCGAAAACTTACTTAAACTAGACCGGTTTTGCGGCCGCTCGCCCCGTCTTCAGTAGCGCTGTCTCAGTCACTGTTTCGGCACTTTCGGAGTGTTTTTTTTTTTTGGGGGGGGGGCGGGGTGGGTTGGGGGGGGGCTTACGTACGTACTTGTCAAAGTGTCGACGGCGACTAACGCAGCGCTACTGAAGACGGGGCGAGCGGCCGAAAACCGGTCTGGCGAAAGACCGAACAACGGCAGATTGAGAGGGAGAGAAACACGACGACGACGAACCCTACGGTACTCCAACCCTCTAGTAGGCCGTAAAACATTCGTATTAATACTAAGCACGGGAATTTTTGTGATTTTTTTTTTTTTTTTTCAGATCACAGCTCCGCCTTCCTGATAATTTCCAACAGGCATTCGATTCTGGTGGCCGATCTGAAAGATCAAGGGCTGGAACGTGTTCCGATAATCGTCGAAAATGTCGTAGCGACTGCTAGCAACATGCACACCGGAACCATATTCTGGTCGGACATGAAACTGAAGAAAATATCACGTTTGGACAGGGGCAGCGAACCGAAAGATGTTGGTCTCGTTTTGTATATTTTTATCTATTCATAACGGTATTTATATATAGCCTGTACGGTCCGCTTATCTGCCGGCAGAAAGGTACAGAAGATGCATCTAAAATTGAATAAATTTTCGTCAACCCCTAACGAACGAGAGCATTTAAAATGACTCTTTGAATTCGCGTATTCAAAGATACCCGGGGGCGGAATTTTCTTCAAGTCTAGTAGCATCCAAAATATTTGATTGAAACGATGGAATATTTATTTTCCAACAGACCATATTGAAAAATTAACATTTTTCCAATTCTCCAAATTTTTTTGTCAATCTCTTTCCACGCATAATTATCAGTCTCTTTGATTATATTATCGACTGATTCGTCCCGAAAGTACAACTCGATAGGCCCTTTAGTAACTTTTGGAGATGCTGTAAATTTTATCTGTCGGAAAAAAATACATTTTCCCGTCCGCTAACCGTGCATTTCACCCCAATTTTCCTTTTTCAAAACGCTTAAAATTCATCTAATTATACCTGTTTTGCGGTCTCCGAGTGGGTTGGAATATACTCTAGTTTCGTGACGTTTCTGTCTCCTCTCGCTGCCGGTTCGGCCTTCTGCCAGACCGGTTTCGGCCGGCCGCTCGCCCCATCTTCAGTAGCGCTGTGTCACTGTCACTGTTGGGGCACTTTGGACGCTTTTTGGGCATCGTCAGTACACGTGAAAGTGACACACAGTGGGCAGTGAGGACGCCCGAAAAACATCCAAAGTGCTGACAGCGACTGACATCGCTACTGAAGATGGCGGGCGGCCGAAACCGGTCTGGCAAAAGAACAGACAGACCGGCGAGAGGAGACGGAAACATCACGAACCTGCTTAAAATTCATCTTCGCCGATAGAAAATTCCAGGTTTCCATTTTGCGGGTATTCGGTTCTTCGACACTCCACTTTCTTCGCCGTATTTTAAAGGGCTTAAATTAGGGATGGAAAAAATAAAAATTGCGACTTTGTCTCAGTTTTTTCTCTGGCGTATTGCGCTCCGAAAATGACGATAACAAACTAACGACCTCCGTATATAAAACGATGTATTTCCGCTCAATCCTCCTGGAGAGTGATTATTGTCCCGTTTAATTATTGTCGTAAAAACGTTATTTCAGGTGATTTGGTCGGGACTTGATTTGGTCGAAGGTCTCGCCTACGATTGGATTGGCGGCAACCTCTACTGGTTGGATTCGAGGTTGAACACTATAGAGGTGGCGAAAGAGAACGGCACCGACAGAGTTGTACTGCTGAAGGAGAACATAACTCAGCCGAGGGGTATGATGTTGGACCCGACGCCGGGGTATGTGGACACTTACACGTTCAGCAATTTCAACCCTTAGGGGCCCTTAACCCTCGGCCCCCCCGAATTGTATTGGAAGAATTTTAAATTGAAGCTCGTTTCCCTTTGCCCAGCGCCCGATGGCTGTTCTGGACCGACTGGGGCGAGAATCCGAGAATCGAAAGGGTGGGAATGGACGGCACCAACAGGAGTACGGTCATCAGCACGAAAATATACTGGCCCAACGGTCTGACGCTGGACATAGCCAATCGGAGGATTTATTTCGCCGATTCCAAATTGGATTTCATAGATTTCTGCGATTACAGCGGTTCTGGCCGACAGCAAGTGGTAGCCGGCAGCCACTACCTGCTGCACCCGCATTCAATAACACTGTTCGAGGACACGATCTACTGGACGGACAGACAGCTAAACAGGGTATAAATATACTTACTATACTTATTATGGGGCATTCTAGGCAGTTAAGCCCCATTACGAAGGTGACAATAGAAAGGAAATTAGGATGAGTAGTGAGATGGGAATGGAACTCAATGTTTTGATCCTTGACTAGGCAGGTTTTTCCATTGAAAATCTGGTCTGGAAAAAGAGTTTGTCACCCTTATCAACTTCACAAAGATAACAAAGCACGAACACAATTCTAATGAAAAAAAGTTATAAACGCTCATCGGCAATTAGGGTCTGCTGTAACTCAGACGGGTCGGAGCAGCCTCGTTATTGTTAAAGTGTACTCCTAAAATTTGTTTATTATTCGGACTCTTGAGGCCATTACTAAAACGAAATTGACCTTAAGTAACGAACTGACAATATAGAAAGCAATACGGTATTGAGCTATGGGGGTTCCACCAGGAGACATCCGACATCGCTCCCATCCAGAGATTCCGATCAAAAGTCCAGTGACACAATCCCGCCTCTCCCCACATCCGAACCCGCTCGTTAAGTCCCATTCCTCTTCTATACCCGTCCACTAACGCCACCGGCCCAGAGAGATCTCACCTCGGCCAGTAGTTAAAACATAATCAAAAGCGCCATCATCGGGTGGTTTCTTTGTCGGGTGGTGAAATTGCACCCGTAACTGTATAGATTGATTGTGCAAAAATAAAATAGTTAAAAAAATAAAACCAGCCTGTACAGTGTACTATACTTATTATGGGGTATTCTAGGCAGTTAAGCCCCATTGCGAAGGTGACAATAGGAAGGAAATTAGGATGAGTGGTGAGACGGGAATTGAACTCAATGTTGTGATCCTTGACCGGGCAGGTTTTTCCATTGAAAATCTGGTCTGGAAAAAGAATTTTGTCACGTTCACAACGATAGGAAAAGCACGAACCTGCCGTCACTTGGACGGCTCGGAGCAGCCTCGTTATTGTGTTGAAGTGTACTCGTTGAAATTTGGTCGTTGCGAGTCTGATTTTAGCGTGTCCATTTTCAGGTGTTGTCGGCCAACAAGTTCCGCGGCAAGAACCAGACCGTCGTCTCGCACCTGATCTCTCAGCCGCTGAGCGTACACGTCCACCACGCATCGCTCCAACCCCTATCGGCCAGCCCCTGCGCCAAAGCGCCCTGCCGCCAGCTCTGCCTTCTGTCGCCCTCCGCGGCCGCCGGATACACGTGCAAGTGCAAGCCCGGCTTCAAGTCGATGACCGACGGCAGATGCGTCGAAGGTAAGCCCGACGCGCTTCACCCTTTCCCCCCGGGCCTCATTATATGTCCCATTTCGCGGCCGAGTGCTCAGTGTCATGAGTTGCTGAGCTCTGACACAATACGCGATTTCTGACTACAGTTGGCGGTTTTTTATTGTACGCATTTTGAATTTTACCTTTGTATCAGATTTATCCAGACATTTCAGACGGGTCGGAATCCGATTTGAAATTCCAATATCGTCGTAGCTCATCTTTGTTGTACGTGATCGAGGAAAAATTTGTGGATAATTATTATTGATTAGGTACAAAAAAAAACCTTTGCACAAGAAGCGTATGCTGCTAGCAGGTAAAATATAAAAGACTTAATGGACATTATTAAGCGCCTATATGCGCTGAGAGGGAGCATCTATAGATGAGCGCCTATAGGCGCTGTTCGCTGAGAGTGAGCATCTATAGCTGAGCGCCTATATGCTGAGCGCCTATAGCTGAGCATCTATAGCTGAGCGCCTATAGGCGCTGTTCGCTGAGAGTCAGCATCTATAGAGAGCGCCTATATGCGCTATAGCTGAGCGCGCTGTATAGGCGCTGTTCGCTGAGAGTCAGCATCTATAGCTGAGCGCCTGTATAGGCGCTGTTCGCTGAGAGTGAGCATCTATAGCTGAGCGCCTGTATAGGCGCTGTTCGCTGAGAGTCAGCATCTATAGCTGAGCGCCTATATAGGCGCTGTTCGCTGAGAGTGAGCATCTATAGATGAGCGCCTATATGCGCTGAGAGTTAGCATCTATAGCTGAGCGCCTGTATAGGCGCTGTTCGCTGAGAGTGAGCATCTATAGCTGAGCGCCTGTATAGGCGCTGTTCTGAAATGAGCATCTATCACTATATACACGGACGGAATATATATCGAAGTTTATTTTGTAATTTTTCAAATTGTCTATTCGGTATGTCAAATTGAAACCTTTCCTCTCTAAGCCAGTTTGGTCTTTTGCTGGACCGGTTTCGTAAATCTAATTAAATTAACGATACTAGAGTAAAAAACCGAGAGAGTCGAAATAAATGAATAGGGATTCAGTTTTTTTTTATATATTTCAGTGTGAATTGAAGCAAAATTTTTGGTAGAACGGAGAACGGTGACAGTTTGGAAATGGCTGCGTCGGCCGGCTCAGAATCTGCTGATTGTTGAAGGGAAATTTAAAATACTACAACTGTAGCTATTTGTCTGTCATTTTGCAGAGGAGACGCCTCTATTGTTGGTGATGAAAGGCGGTCAGATAATCGACATATCGTTGACGCCCGGAGAGAAGACGAGCGGTTTCCTAGTGCCGGTCGTTGGCCTCCACTACGGTGTACAGATTGAATACGACAGAAAGACTGAAACTCTGTTCTGGGTCGAAAGCAAAGAGGAGAATAGCGAGAATGTAGGTTTGAAAAAGTCGCAATTAAAAAAAAAATTTTCATTGCAGGCCGGGAATTCGGGCAATTCGTGATGTTTCACCGTCTCCTCTCGCCGAGGTTTGGCCATTCGCCGGACCGGTTTTCGGCCCGTCTTCAGTAGGGCCGTGTCACCACTTTGGATGCTTTTTGGGCGTCCTCAACCGGCGAGAGGAGACGGTGAAACATCACGAGAAACTGCAGTAGGACAATTCAATTGTGAAAACTGTTATTGCATTCACCGTGATATTAGAGTTGGATATGACAGTTGGCCATGTTACAGTGTACAATATACAGTACTCCGTACCGAGGTGGGAATAAGACTGAATTTCTGGGCGCCGACAGCGGTCTGGTCGGTTCGCCGTACACTATAGCTTTCGACTGGCTGGGCCGAAACATGTACCTCGGCAATAGGCTGGCGTCCAATTTCGAAGTGGTCAAAGTCGACAAGAAGCTGAAGCACAGGGCGATAATTCTGGCCAACAACGGCAACGATACGTCGGTCGCCAAACCGAGGGCAATGTGCCTCGATCCAAGACAGGGGTGAGTTGGAACGAAATTTATATAAAAGCGAATACCTTAATTTGATATCACCTGTTTTGTGGTCTGCGAGGTGTTTGGAATATACTATGTAGGCTCGTGATATTTCTGTCTCCTCTCTCGCTGCCGGTTCGGTCTTTTGCTCGACCGGTTTCGGGGCCGCTCGCCGTCTTCAGTAGCGCTGTGTTAGTGGCACTTTGGATGTTTTTGGGCCATCCTCACCGCACTGCCCACTGTGTCACTTTCACGTGTACTGAGGATGCCCCCGAAAAAAAACATCCAAAGTGCCCCCAACAGTGACACTAACACAGAGCGCTGCTGAAGATGGGCCGAAACCGGTCTAGCGAAAGAACAATTATCTACGAACGGCGATCATAGTGTTGTACGAAAAACGGTTAATTAATTTACGAATTTTTTTTTTTTTAGTAAACTCTACTGGGTGGACGAAGGCGGCTACGGGGTACCGCAGAAGATAGCCAAAGTCAACATGGACGGATCCAATCCGGTCATACTGTTGAGGAATGTCGAACATCCCGTCGCAATCACAATAGATTTAGAGACGGGAATGTTGTACTACAGTACGGAATATTCGGCGACTGTGAGTCCTACATATTGTATAGAGGTTTAGGGATAAAAAAAAAACACTTGATAATTATATACTGAGCCGGAGTCGGTCGGAAATTTTTCTGATTTCAGATCAGCGTAATGGACACGAACGGCGGACACCGTAGCGTCCTGCTGTCGGACAAATTTCACACGATATCCTATCCGAGAGCTTTGGCCGTGCACAACAAAAAGCTCTACATTATGGATCCGAGATTCGAGAGGTTGGAAAGGGTCGATCTGGAGACGGGCCAAAACGCGCAGACCATTCTGGACAACGAGCCCGATCTGAAGACGTTCACGATTTTCAAGAAAAGGCCGAGTAAATATATTTTTCGTGAATCTGGGCAACCGCCTAACTGCGGCCGTTACGCTGCGGCTAATTGTATAGGAAATTACAAAAAAATTTTTTTTTCCCCTACAAAACCGGTTGACAATAATCTGACTGCTCTCGAACAAATAAAATTTTTAAACATTGTTTTGCACGCGAACCAATTAAACAATATATGTGACACAGTTTTTACCCCAAACTCAACGTCACAGATATTTTTGAACAATTTACAGAGGCACGATTGAAAATGTCGCGAACAAGCTTTGAACAAAATTGTTGTACTAAGTCTGTACGCGGTTGGGTAAAAATATTATGTCGGTAATTATTTCTATATAACTGTTTCGCGGTCTGCGACGGGTTTGAATATACTGTAGGTGGTTTCGTGATGTTTCTGTCTCCTCTCAGCCGAGATTTTTGGTCTTTTGCTTCTAGACCGAAACCGGTCTCTAGCAAAAGACCAAAAACCTCGGCGGAGAGGAGACAGAAACATTTGGAATATACTGTAGGTGGTTTCGTGATGTTTCTGTCTCCTCTCCGCCGAGATTTTTGGTCTTTTGCTTCTAGACCGAAACCGGTCTAGCAAAAGACCAAAAACCTCGGCGGAGAGGAGACAGAAACATTTGGAATATACTGTAGGTGGTTTCGTGATGTTTCTGTCTCCTCTCAGCCGAGATTTTTGGTCTTTTGCTTCTAGACCGAAACCGGTCTCTAGCAAAAGACCAAAAACCTCGGCGGAGAGAGGAAACTTTTGGAATATACTGTAGGTGGTTTCGTGATGTTTCTGTCTCCTCTCAGCCGAGATTTTTGGTCTTTTGCTTCTAGACCGAAACCGGTCTCTAGCAAAAGACCAAAAACCTCGGCGGAGAGGAGACAGAAACATTTGGAATATACTGTAGGTGGTTTCGTGATGTTTCTGTCTCCTCTCCGCCGAGATTTTTGGTCTTTTGCTTCTAGACCGAAACCGGTCTAGCAAAGAAAAACTCGGCGAAGAGACAAACAGAATATACTGTAGGTGGTTTCGTGATGTTTCTGTCTCCTCTCCGCCGAGATTTTTGGTCTTTTGCTTCTAGACCGAAACCGGTCTAGCAAAAGACCAAAAACCTCGGCTCAGCTCAGTCAAAATTATTATTAGATTTTGATATTTTTTAACATATATATCCCGTGAACCCCAAATGAAGAACAGACCCGGTGCCGGATCCGACTGATTAATTTTCTTTCGCGGTTTTAAAATAAGATAAAATTTTTTTTTTTGTCTTACAACGAATTTCTTCTAATTTAATGCGACGCATATATGTGACACGTGTGGTCTACAGCGTTCAGTTTTTTAGACTTTTCTGAATAATCTCGGAAAAAAATCTTTGGCTACGGTGGCCAAATCTCCAGAAGAGTCCGGGAGCAGCGGACTGGTTCGGTTTGGGGGAAATTTCACCGCTAAAAATGAAATTTTAAATCGATAAACATCCCCTGTTTTGCAGTGACCGACCACCCGTGCATCTTCAACAACGGCGGCTGCGATCAATTGTGCATTCCGGCCGAGAACAATACAAGAGTTTGCGCCTGTTCGATCGGCTACAAGAAGGACGATATCGGAGGATGTGCCAGTTACAAGACGTTCGCCATCGTCTCCCAATTGGACATAATCAGGGGCTACAGCCTGAAGGATTCGAGCGAAGCGATCGTACCGATATCGGGCAACGGTAAACAAACCTAGTGCTCGGCTATAATTGATATTCCAACAACAATTTATTACACTCTCAGTTAATATCTATCGTTGTAGGCCACCATATACTGCACGTGGACGTCCACTTCGCCGAAAAGTGGATCTACTGGGTAGATTTCAACCGCGGCCCCTGGAACGGAATATTCAGGATAAGGCCCAACGGTACCGAAATACAGCACATCGTCAAGGACGGTATCGGTTCGAACGGTATTCGCGGATTGGCCGTCGACTGGATAGCCGGCAACCTCTACTTCACCAACGTCTTTCCGCACGAAAACTATATCGAGGTGTGCTGGCTGGACGGCTCCAACAGGAAGGTACTGATGAAGGGCCTGATCGACGCGCCCAAAGAGCTCGCCGTCAATCCAGCCAAAAGGTCTGCCCGCCGTCATTTAAGTCTGATTAATTTCTTTATTACACTTGACAGTTGAAGCTTTTAAAGAACGGTACAGGTTGGCGAAATTCCGGTCGGGGCCGCTCAGGAGGTCGATGATGACCCCCGAATAAAGGCCATTATCGTTTCGGAACACCGGAATATTGCAGAGAATCCGAATGTATTTTATATATACTACATGAAAAGATGTACTCCAAAAAATGTACAACGCCACTTGTTGAAGAATTCCCCAATTATTTAATTGCCGACACCAATATATTATAACGTAATTAAAGGTTCAGGTATTCGGTATCTCACTGAAATAGAAAGAGCGACGGATATAAATCAAATAGACGGATGGAAAACGGTCAAAAAAGCGAGAGAATCGGAAATTGCTTTCAAAATTGTAATTAAAAAATTTCTTCCCCTTTTCGTCGCTCTGAAAGTTGAGCGCTTTTGGCCTCATTTAAAAATAAAATACTTATCCAATTAATCTTTTGCACTCGTATATTAATTGTATTACACTGTACTGTTACTGTATTAATATCTAAGTAAGTTATTTATCGGTTCTATAGTAACAGAAACATTTTTTTTATAGTAACATATTTTTCGTAACAACGTATATATTTACTTAAAAAAAAAAAAAATATATCAGGTTGTCAGGAAAGTAAAAATCTGTACCGTACATATTAGAATAACTAATAATTTTTTAAGAATTGTATAGAAAAAAATAATGCAGTTAATACGAAATAGTAAGAAAAAAATAATCTAAAAATACAGATTCGAACGTAAAATTCTGTGTGCTAATAAAATACTTGTATAACGATGCCAATTCGAATACATCTATTTATTGCTAAATTGATCGACGCTAAAATGGACATAAGTTAGCCATTTGAAAAAAATTAAACATTATATTTTTATAATTTTGTAATGTACGGTGTATAATGCATTATGAGTGTTGAGGGTTAATAATGTTATAGGGGCGATATTTTCTTATTGAATCGTTGTTGAATCGTAATGAAACTATCTCCAATTTCATTCTTATCTTTCGGCCCGTCGAAAGTCCGTTTATTATTCAACCCTTTCGCCGTAAAATTAATGACTAATGAAGTATTGTTTTCTTCTCTTCTTCAGATTGTTGTACTGGATCGATTACGGCCAGTATCCGCGCATCGTCAAGGCCTATCTGGACGCTTCGAACGCGACGCCGATAGTCTCGTCGGGCATCAACACTCCGCGCGACCTGACCGTCGACATGGTCACGTACGACGTCTATTGGGTCGACGCCAGGCTGGACACGATACAGAAGGTGTCGTACAACGGAGGCAGCCGCCAGGTAGGGGGAGACGGACGACAGATAGGGGGCGGATCTTAATAGATATTGGGGCGATTTATAAAACGATGGAATCCAATAATCGCGATGATGAATACCGACGCGAATTATCAAAGCTTCAACATGACACCATCGATAATTGTAGTAGATTTGCGTCCATTAAACGCAGATTGAAAATGTAGGTTTATGAGCCAAGGAAAGTTTTAATCTTCAGCTTCAATATAAAGTAATCCGTGGCTTTTCACTTGGAGAAAAATAATAGCCATTAGCGAATGGACCGAATATTTACAGGTACAAAGTCTAGCTCTGTATTCGATCCCCCATTTCTAAATAGATCTGTATTTCCTCCCCCTTATTCCCATTGCACCCCCCCTCCTTATTCTCAATGCATCCCCCTCCATATTCCCAATGCATCCCCCCACCTATTCCTAATGCATCCTATATGCAATGCATCTCAATCCTATATTCTCAATGCATCCCCCCCTATTTCAATGCATTCCCCATATTCTCAATGCATCCCCATATTCTCAATGCATCCCCCACCTATTCTAATGCATCCTCCTATATTCCCAATGCATCCCCCATATTCTCAATGCACCCCTATGTTCATCCCCCATATTTCATGCCCCATATTTCTGCTCCACGTCCCCCACCTATTCCTAATGTCCTCCTATATTCTCAAATCTCTCCACCTATGTTCTCAATGCATCCTCTTCCCCATATTCCCAATGCATCCCCCATATTCCACAGTGCATCCCCCCACCTATTCCTAATGCATCCCTCCTATTCTCAATCCATCCTGTTCTCAGTGCGTCCCCCTCCATGTTCTCAATCCGCATCCCCACCCCCATCAGTGTCTCCCCCCATGTTCTAATTCCCAGTGTTTCCCCTTGTGTTCCCAATGCATCCCCCATATTTCTCAATGCATCACCTATTCCTAACGCCCTCATGTTCATTTTCCCACTATTCCTAATGCATCTCCTTCCACAATAATAATGGCCCTCCAACAAAATGTCTCAGTGTTAGCATATTTCAAGGAATTGTATCAGGATTATATGGGATTCTGTTGTGAAAGATTATGTTAAGTGGTTTAACTCTTTCTTGAAATATAGGTTGTGTTGGTGTATTTTTCACCACTAATCCACGAAGCAATCACTTCCTGTATTTACTTTCTCATTTATTATATTCCTATATTTGTTATTCTAGATTTTTCCAAATTTTCAAATACCTCCCATTGCCTTTAAAAATAGAATAGGCAATAGATAGTTTCCAAGATTAAAACCAAGGAATATAATAATAAATAAGACAGTCAATTACCAAAGTGATTACATATTCACCCCATCTTTTACTAACCGATAATCCGATGAATTTACTGAGCTTAATAAAATTGAATAAGAAATCTAAGAAAGATGTTTCATTTCCAATTCTTGTTTATTTGTAAAGTTGTCATGATTCTTGTTATTGTTCCCAATCGGAACCAGATTTATGAATGTATTTCAAAAACTGTACACTTTCTTGAAAGTCGACACCTCATCGTCCACTTTGAATTTGGCGTTATTGGGAAAATGGGGGGATACTTTTGTGTTTACAATGTGTTTTCTGATGGGATGATTTTTCCCCTCTCTAGCCGTATCCTATTGAGCATTTTTTTTTTTCTGTTCCCGTCTTCGACCAGATTATAAGGCGAAATTTACCTAACCCGATGGGAATAGCGGTGCACATGGATTCGGTCTACTGGGTGGACAGGAACCTGCAGACGGTGTTCAGAGCCAGCAAGCTGCCGTCGAACAATTCACAACCGACGCCGGTCAGGACCAGTCTGGAGAAATTGAGGGATATAGCCATTTACGATTCGGCCAACCAGCCGGCCGACAATAACAACCCCTGTCGCAAACTGGGTCAGCTATTTTCATACCTACACCCCCCTGTATCCGGTCGCGATTATTATATAATATCGGGTTGTCCGGAAAATTTCGTGCCCGGAAAACCGAGTTATTCCGAAAGTCGGTACTTTTGGGGGCATAAAATTGTACCTTTCGCCTCCCCTTTCTGTATTTATAATTGAAGATTTAAATCTGAGGTCGGATCTAGGGCTGTAGAAGTGTTTCTGCCGGATACATTGTTCGATGAAATTGTCGATTGAAATCAGCAATTGGAAAGGCGTATTGGAATAAAAATTGAGCCGTCTTTAAATCAATTTCAGATAACGACTTAGAACGATGTAAAATACGATGTATAAGACTAGAAAATTTACATCGTTTCAAGTCGATCTATTTAAAGCCCGCTCAATTATTATTTAATGCGGGTTTCAATGCGTAAAATACGATGTTTACATAAACGATTTATAATTGAAGAAATCAAGCTTATTAGCCGTGTTCGTCGATTTCAGCAATTGGAAAGGCGTGGAATAAAAAATTGAGCCGTCTTTAAATCAATTTCAGATAAATCAAATACGATTTAAGTTTGCTCTTTAAAAGCCCGCTCAATTATTATTTAATGCGGGTTTCATAATAAATAATGCGATAATTTCATCGAACAATGTATCCGACACTTGGTAGCGACGTTCTACAGCTACAAAATTGTACCTTTCGCCTCCCCTTTCTCGATTTATAATTGACGATTTAAATCTAAAAATGTCGGATCTAGCTGTAGAACGTCGCTGCGGGAAGTATTTCTGCCGGATACATTGTTCGATGAAATTGTCGATTGAAATCAGCAATTGGAAAGGCGTATTGGAATAAAAATTGAGCCGTCTTTAAATCAATTTCAGATAACGACTTAGAACGATGTAAAATACGATGTATAAGACTAAAAAATTTACATCGTTTCAAGTCGTTATCGAAAATCTATTTAAAAGCCCGCTCAATTTTTATTCAATGCCGGTTTCCAATCGCCAAATTCGATAATTTCATCGAACAATGTATCCGACACTTGGTAGCGACGTTCTACTACAGCTGGATCCGACCTTAGATTTAAAATTTTAAAATTGTACCTTTCGCCTCCCCTTTCTCGATTTATAATTGAAGATTTAAATCTGAGGTCGGATCTAGGGCTGTAGAAGTGTTTCTGCCGGATACATTGTTCGATGAAATTGTCGATTGAAATCAGCAATTGGAAAGGCGTATTGGAATAAAAATTGAGCCGTCTTTAAATCAATTTCAGATAACGACTTAGAACGATGTAAAATACGATGTATAAGACTAAAAAATTTACATCGTTTCAAGTCGTCAACTGCAAATCTCTATTTAAAAGCCCGCTCAATTATTATTTAATGCGGGTTTCATAATAAATAATGCGATAATTTCATCGAACAATGTATCCGACACTTGGTAGCGACGTTCTACAGCTACAAAATTGTACCTTTCGCCTCCCCTTTCTCGATTTATAATTGACGATTTAAATCTAAAATGTCGGATCTAGCTGTAGAACGTCGCTGCGGGAAGTATTTCTGCCGGATACATTGTTCGATGAAATTGTCGATTGAAATGAACAATTGGAAAGCCGTATTGAATAAAAATTGAGCGGACTTTAAATTAATTTCAGATAACGACTTAGAACGATGTAAAATACGATGTATAAGACTAAAAAATTTACATCGTTTCAAGTCGTTATCGAAAATCTATTTAAAAGCCCGCTCAATTTTTATTCAATGCCGGTTTCCAATCGCCAAATTCGATAATTTCATCGAACAATTTATCCGACACTTGGTAGCGACGTTCTACAGCTGGATCCGACCTTAGATTTAAAATTTTAAAATTGTACCTCCTACTGTATTTATAATTGAAGATTTAAATCTGAGGTCGGATCTAGGGCTGTAGAAGTGTTTCTGCCGGATACATTTTTCGATGAAATTGTCGATTGAATCAGCAATTGGAAAGCCGTATTGGAATAAAAATTGAGCCGTCTTTAAATAAATTTCAGATAACGACTTTAAACGATAAAGTAAAGCTTATTTTACACTGTCAACGTCAACGTGTAATCGAAAAATGATTCGCGCTCAATTGGCACGTCGATTGGCAGAGAAATACAGTAGAATAAATTAAAATCGACGACAATATTGTGAAGGTTTTACGATTTACGGGGGTGGGGGGTTTCAACCATTTCCGAACCGATTAGTGATGACCGGGGGATGAAAAATTGATATTTCATAAAAAAAAAAGTCGGTTTTGTGGAAAGCGCGATGAGACACATTTGATGACCGCCCCCCAAAAAGCTCGAATCGGAAGGGAGTCCGGGGGTTTGCACGAACATTCCGGACAACCCAATTATAGAGGGAGAATTTTTTTTTTTTACAGCATTGATAATGTTTGTCACGATCGTTTTATTGCAGGAAACGGCGGATGCGAACAGTTATGTTTTCGTATCCGCCCGAAGCGGCCCAATATCCGTCCGATTTCAGGTGCAGTTGCGCCACCGGCACACCCTCCGCTTTCGGAAGTAACCAGTGCGAATCGGTCCAAGAGTATTTGGTGTTTACGACCAGGACGGAAATCAGAGCGGTCAGCCTGAATCCGAAATCGAAGATCGTACCGTTCAAACCGGTCGTGAGTAGAACAGAGTCAATACTATTAATACCGCCGGTACCTTTTCTTCCCCTCTGTATAACTCTTGGAACTTGGACATCCGAGAAATTCACCCTGTGGACGAACCTTTCCCGTTCAGTCCTCTTGCGGAAACCGCGCTCTGTTATCCACGAAACGGCCTATTATTTAACGATTGGAGTAAGAAGTTTGTGTCCTTTCGGCACTGTTTCAAAGTGTAACCTGTTTTTATTGTTTTTCCAGGGCAATTTGACTAACGTTGTCGGTATTGATTTCGATTACGAAGACGGCCGGCTGCTGTTCACCCAGATAAGGCCGTGGGCTAGAATCGCCTATATGCCGTCGGTCGGCCCTTCCAATTCCAAGATAACGCCGATAATCAACAGGGGCATCAATCCCGAAGGCATCGCCTACGACTGGACACAGAAGAAGATCTACTGGACGGACTCGTCCAACAACAGCATCTACGCGATGAACATGGACGGCACCGACCTGGTCATGATAGCCAGGGTCGAGAGGCCGAGAGCGATCGTCGTCGATCCTTGCAACGGGTCCGTACAGTTTCGAATATAACCCAGAACGTCTATAAACGTGTATAGCTGGGGGATGACCCGATTATGTCCTCGGTCGGAAGTGATCCAAATATGAGTTACACTTGCCCCTGAAAGTAAATTGACAATTTCCATGTTTTGAAAATTTTCCTGGATTCGTCCCATACTCGGTCGGAAGTGATCCCAATGTGAGTTACACTTGCCCCTGAAAGGAAAGTTGAAAAATCGACAATTTCCATTTTCCGAAAATTTTCCTGGATTCGTCCCATACTCGGTCGGAAGTGATCCAAATGTGAGTTACACTTGCCCTGAAAGAAAGTTGAAAAATCGACAATTTCCATTTTCCGAAAATTTTCCTGGATTCGTCCCATACTCGGTCGGAAGTGATCCAAATGTGAGTTACACTTGCCCCTGAAAGGAAAGTTGAAAAATCGACAATTTCCATTTTCCGAAAATTTTCCTGGATTCGTCCCATACTCGGTCGGAAGTGATCCAAATGTGATTTACACTTGCCCCTGAAAGTAAATTGACAATTTCCATTTGAAAATTTTCCTGGATTCGTCCCATACTCTGTCAGAAGTGATCCAAATGTGAGTTACACTTGCCCCTGAAAGGAAAGTTGAAAAATCGACAATTTCCATTTTCCGAAAATGTTCCTGGATTCGTCCCATACTCTGTCAGAAGTGATCCCAATGTGAGTTACACTTGCCCCTGAAAGGAAAGTTGAAAAATCGACAATTTCCATTTTCGAAAATGTTCCTGGATTCGTCCCATACTCGGTCGGAAGTGATCCAAATGTGAGTTACACTTGCCCCTGAAAGGAAAGTTGAAAAATCGAAAATTTCCATTTTCCGAAAATGTTCCTGGATTCGTCCCATACTCTGTCGGAAGTGATCCAAATGTGAGTTACACTTGCCCCTGAAAGGAAAGTTGAAAAATCGACAATTTCCATTTTCCGAAAATGTTCCTGGATTCGTCCCATACTCTGTCCAGAAGTGATCCAAATGTGAGTTACACTTGCCCCTGAAAGGAAAGTTGAAAAATCGAAAAATTTCCATTTTTCGAAAATGTTCGTGGATTCGTTCCCATACTCAGTCGGTCTGCAAGTGATCCCAATGTGAGTTACACTTGCCTCTGAAAGGAAAGTTGAAAAATTGAAAATTTCCATTTTTCTATTCCAAATTTCCAGGATTTGTCGTATACTCATTCAACAGTCATTCCAATGTGAGTTAACACATGCCACAAAGAGATAAGTTGAAAAATTTTAAATTCCTGTTTTCTCATTAATTTCTCCCCCATTAAATCCCATACTTCGTCAGTAATAAGTATGGATTAAAATTGATGAAAACAACGATTTTTTTTAGTATCTTTAGTTTCAAAAAAATGTCTAAACGTAAAGACTGAGTTAATATACCTGTTTTGTGGTCTGCGAGGGGTTGGAATACCGTTGGGTTCGTGATGTTTCTCTGTCTCCTCTCGCTGACGGTTTGGTCTTTTGCTAGACCGGTTTCGGCTGCCGCCCGCCCCATCTTCAGTAGCGCTGTGTTACTGTCACTGTCGGCACTTTGGATGCTTTTTGGGCATCCTCAGTACACAGTGACAGTGGGCAGTGAGGATGCCCCAAAAAAACATCCAAAGTGCCCCAACAGTGACAGTAACAGAGCGCTACTGAAGATGGGGCGGGCGGCAGCCGAAACCGGTCTAGCAAAAGACCTCAGCGAGAGGAGACAGAGAAACATGACGAACCTGCAGTAAAGACTGAGCTCTGGAAACTACCATCAAGTCGTGTAAGATATACAAGCTTATCTGTAAGGATAATAATAATATTTAAGGGAGACATAAAAAGGGCTACTAATGTGTCAAATTGTAACCCGATTTTGGGGCGGGGAAAAATTTTCTAATTACGATTTATTGGCACTGATTCAGGTCGTTGTATTACACCGATTGGGGGCGTTACGGCACTTCAGGGAAAATCTTCAGGACAACGATGGCCGGCTCTTTCAAGAAGGCGATCATCGAAAGGGACCTGTCCCAGCCGAGCGGTTTGGCCATCGATTACGACGACAGGATGCTCTATTGGACGGACGCAGTCAGGGAGAAAATCGAGAGGATCAACCTAGAAGGGAAACCGAACAGAGAGGTATCGTTTTTATTTGACCCGGTGAAATACCGCGCTGTACCCACCGTCCGTGACCCTATATTCTAATTACCCAATAAAATTTCAAAGGTGTTGATATCGGCCACTATATATCCGTTCGCGATCACCGTCTTCGGCGATCACATTTATTGGACGGACCTGCAGTTGAGGGGCGTCTACAGGGCCGAAAAGCACACGGGCGCCAACATGGAAGAGTTGGTTAAGAGGCTTGAAGACTCGCCGAGGGATATACAGGTCTATTCGACCGCCAGACAGAAGTGCGCCGCCAACCCGTGCAACATCAGCAACGGCGGTTGCGCCAAGAGCTGCCATCCGGCGCCTTCGGGAAAAGTAAGATTACTCCCAAAGAGTTATCCTCCGACGAATACAAGAGACCTTTTATATTTCTGTCTGTTTTTCTCTCTCGTCCCGGACAGGCCGAGTGCAAATGCGACGAAAACATGAAATTGGTGAACGACGGCCGTATGTGCGTCGGGCACAATCTGACCTGCGAGTCGAGCAAATTCTACTGCGCCAACGGAAAGTGCATCAGCCGTATGTGGGCCTGCGACGGCGACGACGACTGCGGCGACAACACCGACGAGGACACGAGCTATTGCAGTCAGTAGATTGTTATTTTGTTATAAAATAATTTTTGGCCAACGTAAAACGCGGGTTCAAATTTCCCCTCGCCGTTTCAGCGTTCCACTCGTGCAATCCGAACGAGTTCCGTTGCGCCAACGGCCGGTGCATACTGAAATCGTGGACGTGCGACCACGAGAACGACTGCAAGGACGGTTCGGACGAAATCGGCTGCAACTATCCAGCCTGCGCGCCGGGAGAATTCACGTGCAACAACAAGAGATGTATACCGATGACGCAGGTACTTTCAGCAATCGCGTTAACAACAATTCAGTATCGATTACTTTTATAGGGCGGTTAGGGGGACACAGGGGGGATCGGTGGTTTTAATCCGTCCGCGCATACTGCCGACACTGTAAGCAGTAATTCTCTTTGCGCTATAAAACAACACCAGAATGTGCCCCCCCCTGGTAGCCGTCGCCATTTGAACTTTGACACTTAGCGCGTATTAACTGTCAGGTTTGCAACGGTGTTAACGACTGCAAGGACAACGTGACGTCGGACGAAACTCACGAACGTTGTCCGAAGAACACTACATGTCCGCCCGGCCACCTCAAGTGCGACAGGACGAACATCTGCGTCGAACCGTACTGGCTATGCGACGGCGACAACGATTTAACAGCGCGAGGATTCGGTCCACTGTACGACATGCCCGCAGAACAGCTTCAGGATTTGGCTCATACATGCAGGGTCCACTGCAACTGCGCCTCCTAGGACGACAAAAACTTGTGCCCGCAGAACAGCTACAAATCACGCGGTCAATACAATTTAGAAACGGAGTTATTGACAAAACACCGGCCCCCTACATGCTGTTAGGGCTCTAAGAGGGCTACAAATAGCAACTGAGAACGCGCTCCTATCTGTCTTAGAAACGGAGGAGTTAATCGCACACTAAGTCCTGCCGTGTGCTGCTGCTCTTGAGGGCTGCAAATAGCAACTGAGAACGCGCCCTCCTACTTAGAAACTGACAAAGGGCTGCAAATAGCAACTCTCCTATCTGTCCGGAGTTATTGACAAAAAACCCTCACCGGCCCCCGTTAATCGCACAGCTAAGTCCTGCTGTGCTGTAGGGCTCTGTTGAGGCTGCAAATAGCAACTGCCTTATTTCGCAAGTCCTGCCGTGTGCTGTTACAAAAAGCAACTGCTACAAATAGCAAGCCCTCCTATCTGTCTTAGAAACGGAGTTATTGACAAAAATTCTCAACCCAAAGTTATTGTCGCTGTAGTGATCTAGGGGTTGTTTCTATCATGAATTTATATTGTATCTAGTGACACTGATCTCACTTAACTCTCGAAGGAGAAGCCACCCCCCCCCCAAATGATGGTACTCCAGCCCTGATGGCCTTACTCGGGTGGTGTGGAAATCGCGGCCGTTTCCGCTCTAGGACGGATTTTCGGAAGGTGAGAAGCGAGGAAAATTGTCGAATTAAGGGCGAATTGGAATGAAGGGATAGTTTGGAACGGAAGGATTTATACCGTGAAGCTGCCAATTCACAAACGAACAGGAATTTTAGGTCATTGTAGATTATTCAGTTGGAGACGTACAGGGTGGGGCGTTGGTAATTTTTCGTAGGATTACGGATTGCAGGATTGGGATACGTAGTTTAGTTTTGAATTAAGAATAACTGAATTTATTCCGTGTAATTTTACGATATCGTCAAAAATGAACTTTCAGATAGTAGTCGTAATTACAACGTTGTACGGAATTTATTCGGCGTTTATTATGAAAGTGGTCCGAGTCAACAATTTAAAGAAATTATATATAAACATCAAAGTTTTGGATCTTTCACCTAAATGAGGAAAACCGAAAATATACGAAAATATTCAATTACAACACCACTGGGCTGGTAACTGAAGAAAAACATTTAAAAACTCGAAATTACGATAAAAATGGATTACTCCATTTCTACATTCTTACATTCCACAATGTATACATAGATGAAACATTTATTGTGTACGAATTATTTCGTTTCAAAGTTGTTGTTTCAAATAAAAATCACAATTTTTCTATTACTTTAAGTAATAGGACATTCAGTCAATTTTGAAAATGGTCCAAGTCAATTCGAGCTTTAAAACCAACATTTTCCGACGAAATTCGCGCAAAATTTCATACCTTCAATAAATTTCCATTAATCGAGACTAATAAAATTATCAATTGAAACGTCGCGTAATGTAAAAATATTTTTAATTTATTCAAACGCTTTTAATTAAATATCTGGAAACGAAGGAATATATGACTTAGACCACTTTCATAAATATGCAACTCCGACGACATATTTCACCCCGGGTCATTCATAAAGCGGGCGAAATTTCTGTCGAGATAAAAATTTAGGAAATAAAAAAAAAACACGCTTTTATTTAAATGCACTAAAAAGGAGAAAATTATTTTCTCCACACACACACACCACGATTTACTTAAAATTAATCGTATCTAAAAAAATTAAAGCCGCAAATTCGACTTCAAATAGACATAGTTATGGAGTATAGCGGAAAAGGGGAAAAAACTGAAAGTAATTTTATATACCTGTTTTGTGGTCTGCGAAGGGGTTGTGGAATATACACTGTAGGTTCGTGATGTTTCTGTCTCCTGTCTCGCCGGCGGTTTGGCTAGACCGGTTTCGTGGCCGCTCGCCACATCTTCAGTAGCGCACTGTGCTAGTGTCACTGTTGTGGCACTTTGGATGTTTTTTTGGGGGGCATCCTCACAGTATTCAGTACTGACATACTGACAGACACTGGCACAGTACATGTGAAAGTGACAGTGGGCAGTGAGGATGCCCCCAAAAAAACATCCAAAGTGCCCCAACAGTGACTACTGACACAGGGCGCTACTGAAGACGGCGAGCGGCCGACAAACCGGTCTAGCAGAACCGGAGAGAAACAGTACGAACCTACAGAAACTGAAAGGTTTGTGAGTATACAATGGAAATGTCCCTTCGTATTCTTTTCAATTTCCCCTGCACGTTTGGCGCCCGAGTCTTTCAATTTTTTTTTAGATCATTACAATTGGCTTAACTGGACTGATTGTACGATTCAGGTGTCCCAACCACCGCTGCATTCCGGCCACCTGGTACTGCGACCGGGACGACGACTGCGGCGACGGTTCTGACGAGCCGCCCGACTACTGCAAGAGCGAGGGGCGCACCTGCTTCGGCGATCTGTTCACCTGCGACAACGGCAACTGCATACCGAGGATATACATATGCGACGGCGACAACGACTGTTTGGACAGTTCTGACGAGGACGCCAGACACCAGTGCAGTGAGTAGCCAATTTCATATATAACCCCCCTTCTTTTTTTGTGGCCTCCGAGGGGTTGGAATACTGTAGGTGATGTTTCTCTGTCTCCTCTCGCCGCCGGTTTGGTCTTTCGCCCCATCTTCAGTAGCGCTCTGTTAGTCACTGTCACTGTTGGGGCACTTTGGACGTTTTTTTGGACATCCTTTCCTTTCGGGCATGCAAGTGACGGTGCTGTCCAAAAAACATCCAAAGTGCCCCAACAGTGACAGTAACACAGCGCTACTGAAGATGGGGCGAGCGGCCCCGAAACCCCCCCCCCGGTCTAGCAAAAGACCAAACCGGCGAGAGGAGACACAGAAACATCACATGAAACATGATGTTTCTGTCTCCTCTCGCTGTTGTTTGTCTTTCGCCAGACCGGTTTCTGCTCGCCCATCTTCAGTAGCGCTGTGTTACTGTCACTGTTGGGGCACTTTGATTTTTGGGGCATCCTCGGTACATGCGAAAGTGACACGGTGGGCAGTGAGGATCCGGTCCAAATGCAACAGTGACAGTAACACAGCGCTACTGAAGATGGCGAGCGGCCGCAAAACCGGTCTAGCAAAAGACCAAACCGGCGAGAGGAGACACAGAAACATCACGAACCTACAGTTTGACTGCTAAGTGGCGCAAAACACTGCGAGTTTCATAAAAAAAAAATACATGGGAGGTGTGCGACAAATGTTGTTATACGCGCATTTGGATAGTGCATTCTTTTGCCGAAAATTGCTCGAAAAATCGCCGCACGCACCGCACCCGGGTCGGGACGCCGTTGGGGCGGTACCGATATAAAAAAAAAAAATATTGTACGTCCGACCGTTTCCAGACGACAGAAAGTGCGACGAAGAGACAGAGTTCACGTGCGAGAGCAACAAGGCCTGGGGCCGTGCCCAGTGCATACCCAGGAAGTGGGTCTGCGACGGCGATCCCGACTGCGTTGACGGGGCCGACGAAAATGTCACCGCCCTCAACTGTCCGGCCCAGCCATCCTGCCAACCGGAACAGTTCACCTGCACCAACGGAAGGTGCATCAACAAGGTAACGATTCGGCAAGAAATACGTTAACAATTGAAAAAAAAAATCCCTTCCAATTATTGCTCAGTTCCTGGGGGGGGGGTTTCCTAATCAAATTTTTTTCAATTAGAGAACGAATTTTTTTCACCTTAAGCCCCCCGGCCTTACGATTTGATTTCCAGCACTGAAACTATAAGGGCGGTTTGATTGTCGTATTTCGTAACAACAGCGGGGGGGGGGATTTAGTCCGCTATTCGAGACTACAATACCCGACAGAATACTAGTATAGAAACGGCGCACTAATTAACACTTTCCGACTGTATTTTTCGGGTCTAGAATAATGGCAGTTTCAATAATTTTCAAACAATTCTGACCGGTTTAACACAACTGTTTCGCGGTCTTTCGCTAGACCGGTTTCGGGGGCCGCTCGCCCCATCTTCAGTATAGGAGCTGTGTTGGTGTCACCGCCCTCAAAAAAAACATCCAAAGTGGTGGCCCCCCGACGCTACTGAAGACGGCCCCCGAAACCGGTCTTAGCAAAGGGCCAAAACGGCGAGAGGAGACAGAAATATAGCGAACCTACGGATTGTGTCTAATCAATCTGTTTTTTTTTTTCTTCTTTTACGTCCGACTAAGGGTTGGGTCTGCGATCACGACAACGATTGCGGCGACGGCAGCGACGAGGGTAAAGAGTGCCATTCGGTCTACAGGACGTGTTCGCCGACAGAGTTCGCCTGTCAGAATTTCAAGTGCATCAGGATAACGTACAGGTGCGACGGCGAAGACGACTGCGGCGACAATTCCGACGAATTTCACTGCAGTAAGTAACTTTCATATAAATATATTGGGGGGTGACAACTAAGTAATTATAGAATACAGTCGGCAGAATAACGCCCTTTTTATGAGGGTCATCGTCGACCTCCACCGGACGCCCTCCGGCTCTTTTAACGAAAAATCTCCGGGACCGGAATTTCGCGAAACTGTACCCCCACACCGCCGTCCTTTGAAGGCTTCGACTGGATTTTTTTTTTTTTTTAACCGCCCCAGAAAAGAGAACACCAGCTGTCCGACCGGTCAGTTCAAGTGCGCCAACGGCCAGTGCATCGACTACCAGAAGGTGTGCAACAAGGTGTCCGACTGCAGCGACGACAGCGACGAGCCGCTCCACTGCAACGTCGACGAATGCGCCAAAACTGAAGTGCACCAGTGCGGCCACAAGTGCGTCGACACTCTCACCGGCTACTACTGCGAGTGCAATCCGGGCTACAAGTGAGTGCAGCTAT
This sequence comes from Lethocerus indicus, assembly GCA_019843655.1. Lineage (NCBI taxonomy): Eukaryota > Metazoa > Arthropoda > Insecta > Hemiptera > Belostomatidae > Lethocerus > Lethocerus indicus. The sequence continues at coordinate 33,093,408 of JACDQD010000005.1, read as the reverse complement.
AATTGGAATAAAAAAAGGGGAAAAAGTTTGTATTACGGCGTTTACTCAAAAATTTCTCAACCCCCTAACAGGCTGTTGGACGACGGTAAAGCGTGCGCCGACATCGACGAGTGTAACGAAACTCCCGGCGTCTGTTCGCAGTTCTGTTCCAATACGCCCGGATCCTATTACTGTAAATGCGACGAAACTTATTACGACAGGTAAAAAAAAAAAATTGTACAGCCGTTTTCGACCGAATAAAATAAAGTACGAAAATTGAGACGAAGTTTCGTTCTGCCACTCTGTTTTCAGAGCTTCGGACGAGCACACGTGCAAGAGGAGGGACAGAACTACTCCCTGGTTGATATTCACGAACAAATACTACATAAGGAATATGTCGTTGGACGCCGCCCAGTATTCACTCGCCTATCAGGACCTAAGTAACGTCGTCGCCATCGATTTCGACTACAAGAACAACAAACTCTACTTCGCCGACGTCACCGCCAAAACGATATACAGGTATTACGAGGCGTGTTGTTAGTCACAGTATCTCTCTGCTAACTTTTTTTCTGTCTCCTCTCGCCGCCGGTTTGGTCTTTCGCTAGACAGCGGTTTTTCCGGCCGCTCGCCATCTTCAGTAGCGCTGTGTTACTGTCACTGTCGGGGGCACTTTGGACGTTTTTTCGGCCATCCTCACTGCCCGCCGTGTCACTTTCACATGTACTGTCATTTCGGCCGTTCGCCCCATCTTCAGTAGCGCTGTGTTACTGTCACTGTCGGGGGCACTTTGGATGTTTTTTGGGGCATCCTCTCACTGCTGCACTGCCCACTGTGTCACTTTCACATGTACTGTCATTTCGGCCGTTCGCCCCATCTTCAGTAGCGCTGTGTTACTGTCACTGCAGGGCACTTTGGATGTTTTTGGGCATCCTCCTGCTGCACTCACTTGTCACTTTCATGCTGTCATTTCGGCCGCTCGCCCCATCTTCAGTAGCGCTGTGTGCCATACTGTCAGGGACACTTTGGATGTTTTTTTGGGGCATCCTCTCACTGCTGCACTGCCCACTGTGTCACTTTCACATGTACTGTCATTTCGGCCGTTCGCCCCATCTTCAGTAGCGCTGTGTTACTGTCACTGTCGGGGGCACTTTGGATGTTTTTTGGGCATCCTCACTGCTGCACTGCCCACTGTGTCACTTTCACATGTACTGTCATTTCGGCCGCTCGCCCCGTCTTCAGTAGCGCTGTGTCAGTAGTCACTGTCGGGGGCACTTTGGATGTTTTTTGGGCATCCTCACTGCTGCACTGCCCACTGTGTCACTTTCACATGTACTGTCATTTCGGCCGCTCGCCCCATCTTCAGTAGCGCTGTGTTACTGTCACTATTGGGGCACTTTGGGCATCCTCTCACTGCACTGCCCACTGTCACTTTCACATGTACTGTCATTTCGGCCGCTCGCCATCTTCAGTAACGGAGGTCACTGTTAGCCACTTTGGATGTTTTTCGGGCATCCTCACTGCCCACTGTCACTTTCACTTGTACTGTGCCCCGACAGTGACTAACTCAGCGACTACTGAAGATGGCGAGCGGCCAAACCGGCGGCGAGATGAGACAGAGAAACATCGCGAACCCAACGGTATTCCAACCCCCCTAAACAGGTATATTAAACTATGTATCACAAGTCCTTCGTACCATCCTTAATGCTCCCCGGTATGTTACTAATCCATAGTGACCTCAACATATCCTGACAGTCGAGGAAGACGCAAAATCACGTTTCCTACAAATTCCACTCTCCCGCCTCTCTCCACATCCAAATCCACTCCGCTCTGTCCCTGTTCCTCTTCAACGCCGCTGGGCCACAGAGACTTTCTGTAGGCCGGATAAGGGTCAAAAGTTAAAAAAAACAATGTATATCCCTTCAGCTTGTCCGCATCACGAGCCGACTCGCCAGATAAGTTTCATCGGGGTCTGCACTAGTTTTCTGGGATTAGGGTGAGAGAGGAAGAGGAAGAGGGGAGGGGGGTGGAAAAGGAAATGTACAAGATTTTATTTGTATCCTCAGGACCGAGATCGGTAAGAACGGCCGCGAGGCAATAATCAGGCACGACAGCCACGGTCTGGAGGGTCTGGCCGTCGACTGGGTCGGACAGAAGCTCTACTGGTTGGACAGGCACAGCAAGCACTTGGACGTGGCCGAACTGGACGGCACCAACAGGAAGACGCTGAAGGCCGGCATACCGGACCCGAGGGCGCTAGCCGTCCATCCCGGAATCGGCTATCTCTTCTTCACCAGCTGGTACCTCCAGGTACATTAGACGTTCTACTATTATTATTATTATTATTATTATTATTAGCCCGTCTATAACTGGACATTCACCAGTCTATCGGTGATCATACGTAAGTCACCCCTAAGATCGCAACAACTGCGCACTGAGGTACTACGGGCCACTATAGTGGCCTTCCATAAGATGCCACTGAGGAGGTACTACGGGCCACTATAGTGGCCTTCCATAAGATGCCACTGAGGTACTACGGGCCACTATAGTGGCCTTCCATAAGATGCCACTGAGGAGGTACTACGGGCCACTATAGTGGCCTTCCATAAGATGCCACTGAGGTACTACGGGCCACTATAGTGGCCTTCCACAAGATGCCACTGAGGTACTACGGGCCACTATAGTGGCCTTCCATAAGATGCCACTGAGGTACTACGGGCCACTATAGTGGCTCTCCACAGGATGTCACTGAGGTACTACGGGCCACTATAGTGGCCTTCCACAAGATGCCACTGAGGTACTACGGGCCACTATAGTGGCCTTCCACAAGATGCCACTGAGGTACTACGGGCCACTATAGTGGCCTTCCACAAGATGCCACTGAGGTACTACGGGCCACTATAGTGGCTCTCCATAAGATGCCACTGAGGTACTACGGGCCACTATAGTGGCCTTCCACAAGATGCCACTGAGGTACTACGGGCCACTATAGTGGCCTTCCACAGGTATGCCACTATACTTCCATAAGATGCCACTGAGGTACTACGGGCCACTATAGTGGCCTTCCATAAGATGCCACAGTACGGGCCACTATAGTGGCCACTGACACTACAGGCCAGTGGCCTGCCACTGGGAGGAGGGGGCCTGAGGAGTACTACGGGCCACTATAGTGGCTTCTCTCTACAAGATACTGAGGTACTAAGGGGTGGGTCACCTTCCTCCTGAGTTACTACGGGCCACTATAGTGGCCTTCCACAAGACGCCACTGAGGTACTACGGGCCACTACAGTGGCCACAGTTTTGCATAAGTATCTGACTCTGGACACGCACTGGTAGTATTCTGTTTTGCATCATTATTACCCCGGAATACTCTTTATTTATAGATGTCCTTTGGAGAAAAATTTTTTTCTTCCTGAAACATTCAAGCGGCTTCGGTCCTCCGCCGCTGTACACAAAGTTGATGTATTTATTAATGGTCTCCCCCCTTTGTTTATAAAAAAAAATTGATACATTGTCCGCAGGCGTTCATCGGCAAGATGGGTATGGACGGTTCGAACATGACCAGGATACTTAGCCACGAGGACAAGCTCGCCTGGCCGAACGCTCTGACGATAGACTACCTGTCCGAGAGGCTGTTCTGGGCCGACGCCCACCTCGACTATATAGCGTCGGCCGATCTGGACGGCGGGCGCCACCACGTCGTACTGTCCGGTCACAGGGTGCCGCACGTATTCGCGCTCACCCTCTTCGAGGACTACATCTATTGGACCGACTGGAACGTCAAGGGGATATCAAGGGCGAACAAGTTCAACGGTAATGTCAAAACTTTCAGTGCGATTTCGTCTGAACGGTCGGGGTGTGCGATCGGAGGCTGAGGATTTTCGGACGATACTCCAGGCAGTTTTGGAAATTTTTGTTTCAAAAATTTGTGGCCACTCGTCCAAAATGATAAGTTGCCAAAAACTGGACCACCCCCAGCATTGTTGTTTGGGAAAAGAGACTTTTTCTCCCATTTTAAACTACATTTTAAGGATGGCATTTCGACAATTACTAGAAGATAACTTTGAAGAGGCTTTGCTCTATTAAAAGAAGTCCTAATTTCTATATCGATTCCCCTCAGTAACGGTCGACAACCGGGGTAATTTTCATTTGAGTCCAGAAATTAATTCAGTCATATTTTATTATTATTGTGGGGAGAATTCCTATGGAAAATGGCTCAAGTCTCAACAATTTTCTCAAAAAAAAATTTTTTTTAATTTAAAATAATCGAAAAATATTTCCCATTATGACTATGTATATGTAGCCATTCCTTTCAAAGAGCTTTAGCGACTCCCAGGTGGATGTACATTAATTTCAGGTTGTTCCTGAGGGAATTTGAAAGATTGTAATTTAAAAACGGAATATAGGACTGCCGAAACCTCTTTTTGAAAAAGGCATCAAAACTGACTGCAGTGGACAACAAACTGACAATATACGAATCCATTTTGAAACCGACACGGACTTACTGAATAGAGCTATGGGGTTCAGCTAAGACAGGAAGAAATTCCAATCAAAAGTCCTTCTTCACATCCTTAATGCTCCCCCCCCCCCCCCCCCCCGGGTATGTTTCTAACTTCCTTAAATTCCATTCCCGCCCCTCTCTCCATATCCAATTCCACACATTGTTCAGTCCCTTTCCTCTCCTCCTAACCATCCATTATCCCCACCGGGACGGCTCAAACGCCGCCGGCCCGGAGGCCTTCTAATGCCCGAAGCCATAAACTGTTCATAAAAGAAAAAAAAAAAAAGGGTTCAAAAGAAATATCGATAGACGGGAATGTATTTTTCAGGCGAGCGTTTACAACTGTTGCGCAACACGACCCACCGCCCCTACGACATACACGTCTACCACCCTCTGCGCCAATTGGCCTACGCCAACCCCTGCGGCGGCGACAACGGCGGCTGTTCCCACCTCTGCCTACTGTCGCCGGTGCCCGGCGTCGACCGCTCGCCGGACGGTTACGGCGAACCGAACAGCCCCACCACCTTCGTCTGCGCCTGCCCCAACCAGTTCTACCTCGGCGCCGACAACAAGACATGCCACGCCAACTGCACCGACGGCCAGCACAGGTGCCAGGGCAACGACCAGAGGTGCATACCCTGGTTCTGGAAGTGAGTACCTTCTCAATATATATATATATATATATATATACTTGTATGTAAGAGGAACCGTATGGTGATTGTCGTGGGTCGTCCGATGATGGTTTACCACGAACTGTAAGGGCAGGTCTGACTATATATCGGATTGTTGAAAGAAATTGTTGAAAACGGAACGCAGTCAGTACTTCGGGAAAAATTTTAGTTGCGTTAGGTTTATTTTCTCTCGGTCTTATAGAATACGGTAGCGGACAAAGCGCATTATCGAAAAGAGAAAGATATCGACAAAAAGTATCACCGGACCTGTATTTCCGACATTATATTATAGAGTGGTTTAAAGATAAAAACTCTGAAAAACATCCAAATGAGATTTCTAGATAAAAACTCGTTTTGGAAAACTTCAATGATGATCTCGAGATCGAAAGTTTTGGAAAACCTTCCCACCCCCAAGAAAAATTTAACTCTTCGGTCGAGATAAAAATTGTTTATTGAAAAATTTCAACTTCTTCGGTCGAGAGATAAAACTCGACAATGAATGGAAAAATTCGACTTCTTCGGTCGAGATAAAACCCGTTTTGGAAAACTTCCAATGAATGGAAAAATTCGACTTCTTCTCGAGATAAAACCGTTTTGGACCTTCCGCTTATTTCAACTTCTTCTTACTCGTTTCGGAAAACTTTCCAATGAATGGATCAATCGCGAATGAGAAATTGGATGAATGGAAAAATTTCGACTTCTTCGGTCGAGATAAAAACTCGTTTTGGAAAACTTTCCAATGAATGGAAAAATTTCAACTTCTTCGGTCGAGATAAAAACTCTTTGGAAAACTTTCCCTCCCCAATTGGAAAAATTGACTTTTGGAAAACTTGGAAAACTTTCCAATGAATGGAAAAATTTCAACTTCTTCGGTCGAGATAAAAACTCGTTTTGGAAAACTGCCACCCCCAATGAATGGAAAAATTTCAACTTCTTCGGTCGAGATAAAAACTCGTTTTGGAAAACTTTCCCCCCTCGCCCCCAATGAATGGAAAAATTTCAACTTCTTCGGTCGAGATAAAAACTCGTTTTGGAAAACTTTCCCCAATGAATGGAAAAATTTCAACTTCTTCGGTCGAGATAAAACTCGTTTTGGAAAACTCTAATGAATGGAAAAATTTCAACTTCTTCGGTCGAGATAAAAACTCGTTTTGGAAAACTTTCCTCCCCCCGCCCCCCAATGAATGGAAAAAATTTCAACTTCTTCGGTCGAGATAAAAACTCGTTTTGGAAAACTTTCCCCTCCTCCCCCCACCCCCAATGAATGGAAAAATTTCAACTTCTTCGGTCGAGATAAAAACTCGTTTTGGAAAACTCCCCCCCCCCCGAAAACCTAAGAGAGGTTTTCAAGTTGCACGAAAGATGGAGAAAGCTTCTTGCCTATATAAATTAATAAATTTTTACCGAAATTCGCGTTTCAATTTCCCAACAGAATCGGCACGAACTCTCTGTTCAACCCATTAATAGTTGGAAAGCAATTGCTATATTCTTCGTAAACTGTAATACTGTAGGAGGAACATCCCCCTCCCCCTCCCAAAGTCTATTACTTTATTTATTATTGCAATTTTTGTTTAGATGCGACGGCGAAAAGGACTGCAAGGACGGTTCGGACGAGCCGGCCGGCGAATGCCCGAAGAGGACGTGCCGACCGGGCATGTTCCAGTGCGACAACGGCAACTGTACGCCGTCGGCCAACATATGCGACGGCAACAACGATTGCGCCGACCGATCTGACGAAAAGATGTGCAATCTGACGTGCCCCGAACTGGAGTTCAAGTGCAGGTCGAACGGTAGGTGCATACTGAACGCGTGGGTCTGCGACGGCGATCCAGACTGCCGCGACGGTTCGGACGAAGATCCGGCAATTTGTCGTAAGGGGAAAATTGTTTTTCGTTGAAAGAAAATTGGGTTGCCAAAATGAAGCCCCCCCGCCCCCGCCTTCGCTGGAGTGAATGAAAAAATTTCAGCTTCTTCGGTCAAATACTCGTTTTGGAAAAGCCCCTCCCCCTGCTAAAATTTTCCCCGGTCGATAAAAACTCGTTTTGGAAAACTTCAGTGATGGAAAAAACTTCTTTGGTCGATACTCGTTTTGGCTTCGCCCACCAAAGTGAATGGAAAAATTTCAACTGTCCCCCCCAATGAATGGAAAAATTTCTTCGGTCGAGATAAAACTCGTTTGGGAAAACCGTCCCCCCCCCCAAATGAATGGAAAAATTTCTTCGGTCGAGATAAAACTCGTTTGGGAAAACCGTCCCCCCCCCCAAATGAATGGCTAAAATTTTCGACTTCTTCGGTCGGGAGAGTCAAAACTGCGTTTTGGAAAACTTTCCCACCCCCCCACCCCACTAAGAATGGAAAAAATTTCGACTTCTTCGGTCGAGGTAAAAACTGTTTGGAAACTTCCCCCCCCGCCCCCAAAGAATGGAAAAATTTCAACTTCTTCGGTCGAGATAAAAACTCGTTTTGGAAAACTTTCCCTCCCCAATGAATGGAAAAAATTTCCGGGGGGGAAGCGGGGGAAAAAAAACGGCGTGGAGGGAGAGTGGTGAAGTTTATCCAAACCGAGGAAGCGTATGTGCAGCCTACGGCAGAGTTGCCGAAACGCCAGTATTTCAAATGCCGACAAAGTTGCCAAAACGCAGTCTGCATTGTGCAAGAGTCTGTTTGTCTCCGAGCTCTAGAAAAGCTACAAAAAGCACACACATTAGGAAATCTTAAAAAAAAAGAACTGAAAGAATGCACTCTTATGCATTTTAGCATTCCATGTAACTAATTATTGAGACTAGAAGCTCTTGAATTATGTTCATTTCCCAGAAAATACTCTCTTTAGTGCTCAAATCTCTGCTTTTCGCAAGTATCGCCCTTCACAGATTGTCCCGAAGTTGAATAAATATTCAACTCTACACAGACACAGAGTTAGTTATCGTATATAGTTTTTGTTAATATATATATATATTTTTATTTTCAATCTGTTTCGATCAGTTTCCAGTTGATTTGTCCAGGAGGATTTGTTTCCTTTCAATTTCGTTTAAAATTGTTCATCAGTTTGGTGAAATTTTGAGTGTCGCTTCAGCATTTTGCATAATCCTATATATATATATATATATATATATATATATATATATATATATTGAATATTGACTTGAAATACTTTCCCTTCGAAAGTATTACCGCTTTGTTGTACACGTTTAAAGGATATAACAATATGATGGACCATTTGAAAGATTCCTTTACGAATCTAATCGTATTGTAAAATGATTTTCTTTTTTTTTTTAAAAAAAAATTAAATTTTCTTTTCGAATATTGCAGACAACAAAGAGTGCGATCTCGAAACCGAATTCGCCTGCAAAACGGCCGCTGCATTCCGAAATTGTGGATGTGCGATTTCGATAACGACTGCGGCGACGATTCTGACGAACCGGCCTACATTTGCAGGTATTTTAATTTATGTAATAAACTCCAGTAACTAATAAAATAAATAACTGTATTATTAACCCATTAAATACCAAATTTTTTTTTCGGAAAATTTTGCATCAAATTTACTTATCTCACGATGCACTATTATCAGATAGTGCCTCGGAATACGTTTTAAAACCGGTTTGCCAAAATATTTTATCTTTTAAATCAAGTCCCATTTGTGGCTATTGGGGGGAACTGTACAGGTATTGTAGACGGATAATTGTGTCATGAATCGGAACTTAAGTTGTACTTAAGTGGACGATATTAGACCTTTTTCACTATTTTTTTCCCGCTTGTAAATTACAAACCAGATAGCCCAGCTATTTAGCTGCAATGCGCTGCATAACATATTGACATTTTTCGAGTTAATGACTGGAATACACTTGGAAATTATTACACCCTCTTTATTTGGAGACAATTAATTGATTTATGCCTTAACAACTTGAAGTTTTTGAAGGTACCAAACTTACACTGCAATGCTGTAATTTATGAGAAGTTAATTACGAATTACTGGGGATATAATTTCAAGAAATACAAATGATTTCCATTGCTCATCCGGTTATTCTGTAAATTTATCGATACACTTCGTCCGTTGTATTTTATTTACGGAATAAATACATATTTTATCGACGTATATTGCACTCCCAATCGATGTAGGAAACCATTGATTTGTGCAGTTAATGTGCAGTCTAAGCGTTGAATGATGTGGTATGAGGCTTTTTGTAACTGCAAAAACAGTTTATAATAAAAAATAAAATTTTTATACCGCTTTTTTTATCAATTGATAACGCGAACGAACTGATACTGGCAAAGAACCGGTACGGTTTTGTGACGGAATATCAGCCGTATTTTAATTACAGAATTAATACGGTTTTTAATAGACTCGTATTCTTTATTGTCCTACGATTGCAGACAGCGCAATTGCACTTCGGGCTGGGAAAGGTGTCCGGGACGGAGCAATTACAGGTGTATACCGAAATGGCTGTTGTGCGACGGCAAGGACGATTGCCGAGACAACAGCGACGAATTGCCGCAGAATTGCCCAAAGTGCAACGCCACCTCGGACTACAGGTGCGGCAATCATAGGTGCATACCCAAGTGAGTGCAACACGCTGTTTTTTTTTTTAATTAAATGTATTTTGTACGTCCCGAAAAATATGTTATTCATACAGGGGTGTCGCAAAATTAATTTTTTTTGGTTAAATTGTTATTTTTCTTTTTATCGAATCTTAAAAGTACACAGGATAGGATTAGGTATGGAATATAACAAAGCATCATCAAGGTCGAAATTTTCGAATTGCGGCCGGCCGAACTTTCATTATTTTTGTGAATATTGTTCAACGATGAAAAAACACATTTTTCTAATCGTCTATTGCCCCATTTCTAACCCACCCTAAAGTGTGAAAGGGTTTTTTTTAATAGAACTTTACTTGCAAGTAATTGCAAGTTAATTTCGGGACACCCTATATAATGAAGCGAGTTGAGTGAATTGTATTCACTCTGTAGAGTGAATACACGAATATAAGCTTGTATAAGCTTATATTTATTTTCGAATTATTATACTCTTATAAAGTGTGCGCTTCTGGGGCCGAGCTCCACCCCTCAAAAGGTTTCATTTTTTTTTGAGCTTCAGTTTGAGCTTGAGTTTTTGAGCTTCAATTTTTGATAATTCAGCCTCATTGATAAGAGCTGGAAATCGATAAGACCGCAGTAAAATGCGATTGAATACGATGATAATACGGTTTAAATTGACGGATATCCAGTAAGAGGGCGAAATTCAGTTAGTTCAGTTAGAGGGTTGATCCTCCCCAGCCGGGATTTCTGTGGTAGGATTTTTCGGACGTTTCGCAACTCTTACCCCCTGTTGACGATATAGGTCCGAATGGTATATATGGGGGATGATATTATGTCGTCAGTTGGTTCGGGGATTTGAGCCGAACAAATTGTTGTTGTTGTTGTTTTGCAGGCGTTGGTTGTGCGATTTCGAAAACGATTGCGGCGACAACACTGACGAGCTGGAAAGCCTCTGTCACGATTCGTACAGGGCGTGTTCCGAGTCGGAGTTCAAGTGCGCCAACGGGCGGTGCATACCGCAGCACTACAGGTGCGATCACGACGACGATTGTGGCGACAATACGGACGAGAAGGGATGCGGCAATTTCCAGTGCAAGGTAAATAGTATACGCACGACTGTGCGGGGAGAGAGAGAGAGAGGGAGAGGAGAGAGAGAGAGAGAGAGGGAGAGGAGAGAGAGAGAGAGACGAGGAGAGAGAGAGAGAGAGAGAGAGAGAGAAGAGAGAGAGAGGAGAGAGAGAGAGAGAGAGAGAGAGAGAGAGAGAGAGAGAGACGGAGGAGTTACTGTACCGGTACCGTTAGAGCGGTATATAACTGTAGGTGTTCGTGATGTTTCTGTCTCCTCTCTCGCTGAGGTTTGGTCTTTTGCTAGACCGGGGGTTCGGCGTTCGCCATCTTCAGTAGCGCTGTGTTACTACTGTCACTGTTGGGGCACTTTGGATGTTTTTGGGGCATCCTCTCACTGCACTGCCCCACTGTCACTTTCACATGTACTGTCTTATAGACAGTGCTGACAAACACTACAGTGCTAACAGTGACCAACAGCGCTACTGAAGATGGCGAGCGGCCGAAACCGGTCTAGCAGCGAAGACCAAACCTCAGCGAGAGAGGAGACAGAAACATCACGAACCTACAGGAACATATTTCTTTATAATCGCTGTAAAATTGTGGTCCACAAGAGAGGATTGAAACCACCCCCCCCCACCCCACCCCGTTTTGGTGGGAATTTGAAATTTCACCTCAGACAATTAATGAATTGTTGTATAACTTGAACTGTTTGCCTATGAAATTTTCTTTCTATTGGAGTTTGTTTAACATTATGATATCCGGGGGGGCGGAATTTTCATCGAAAATATTTGATCGAAACCATCCCTCGTCAATGTATCCGAATGGAATTGAATTCGGCTAATATCGCTTGTATTGTGGGCATTGTGCCCGATATTGAAAATTACAGAAAGAAAAACTCCGAAATTCTTCCATTTTCCTTTACACTTTTCCAATTCTCCAAATTTATTTGTCTCCACCTATTTCGCAATTCGCACAATTATCAATCTCTTTTATTGTATTTGTCGACTAATTCGTCCGTAAAGTAACAACTCGAATATACTCTCAACAATAGTAGGAGAAATTTATCGTAATTATCACTTTCATTTTCATCAACTGCGTTTCTCCAATTTTTAAAAAAATTCATACTGTAGGTGTTCGTGATGTGTTTCCGTCTCCTCTCTCTCTCGCCGGTTTGGTCTTTTGCTAGCCCCATCTTCAGTAGCGCTGCGTTGTGCTGTTAGTCACCGTTGTTGCGGCACTTTGGATGTTTTTCGTGGGGCATCCTCGGTACATTGGAAAGTGGCAGTGAGGATGCCCCCCGCCCCGCCCCCACGAAAAACATCCAACAAACACAGCGCTACTGAAGATGGGGCGAGCGGCGCCGAAACCGGTCCAGCGAAAGACCAAAACCCCGGCGAGAGAGGAGACGGAAACGCCACAGTATTTACAACCCCTCGCACAAAACAGGTGTATCAAATTAATATCTATAATGTCGCAATTGTGGCGGCGGTGTTTGACCGGTGTTCTGTCAGAGCGTTAACAATTTCGTTTTCGCCCCCCCGTTTTTCCAGAACGGCACTTTCCAGTGCGCAAGCGGCCACTGCATCGCCTCCTATTTCCACTGCGACGGCGACATCGACTGCCGCGACATGAGCGACGAAATGGGCTGCCCTCCGCGTTTCCCCGACGGACGTTACTGCACCGAAAACCAGTTCCAGTGCGACAACAATATATGCATCTCGCCGCAGGACAGATGCGACGGAATGGACGATTGCGGCGACGGTTCGGACGAAGCCGTCTCACTCTGCTGTCAGTTTATTTCGACCTTATTTTATAAATTATTGGCGCCCAACATCATTGCGCAGATAAGATTCTTCGATACGTGGATTTATTCGGTCGTTTCTGTGAAACATTCGGTCATCGTTTCGGTCACATTTCACTTTTCCATCTACCCAATGGTGGCTAATGCGATGTAAGCCTTAAAAGAACGGCAGTGTCACGTTGCCGGTTCCTGGACGATGACCGATTAAACCATTATTATTGTGATTCAGATCGCCGTAGTTGGACACTGGGCGGAGAAGTATCGAAATGTATCTTGTACGGCTTATCTGTGCAAAGATTTTGTGACGCACTTGAAAATACGTACAACGCCAATTGGGGGTCGGTGAATAACGCGATCACTTAGTTGCCGATCCCGTCTAAAAATCGGCCCTTTTCGTTCTGACGAATTTTCGTTTAAACATTTCTCAGACAATATGGCGTCGTGCGTCGGCCGCGGAAGGTACCAGTGCGAGAACGGCCGCTGCATCTCGATGGACTTGGTCTGCGACCGGGTGGACGACTGCGGCGACGCCAGCGACGAGAACAACCACACACTCTGCTTCCCGGCCGGTGCCGGCCCCCCGCCCGGCTGCGACTCCAACAGCGGCAAATTCGCCTGTACGACGACCAACAAGTGTATCTCAGAGTCGGCGGTCTGCGATTTCGCCGACAACTGCGGCGACAATTCGGACGAGATTGGATGCCGTAAGTGTCTCTAACGCCGCTTTGGCGAATACTCGTCCTCATCCTCGTCCTCGTCCTCATCCTCATCCTCATCCTCATCCTCATCCTCATCCTCATCCTCGTCCTCATCCTCATCCTCATCCTCGTCCTCCTCATCCTCATCCTCGTCCTCGTCCTCATCCTCATCCTCATCCTTGTCTCCTAATCCTTATCTCTCATCGTCTTCTCGTCCTCGTCCTTCGTAATCCTCTCATCCTGTCTCTTATCCTGTCTCGATCTCGTCCTCGTCCTCGTCCTCGTCCCTAATCCTTATCTCTCATCGTCTTCTCGTCCTCGTCCTTCGTAATCCTCTCATCCTGTCTCTTATCCTGTCTCGATCTCGTCCTCGTCCTCGTCCTCGTCCTCATCCTCATTTGGTCCTCGTCCTCGTCTCTTCGTCCTCATCCTCATCATCTTATCCTTCGTCCTCTGTCCTCGTCCTCGTCTCTTTGTCCTCATCCTCAGTCCTCGTCCTTATCATCGTCATCCTCATCCTAATCTAGTCCTCGTCCTCGTCCTCATCCTCATCCTATGATCTGATCTTAATCCTAATCCTTCATAGTCTTTGTCATCCTCATCTCATCATTTTTATCCTTATCCTCGTCCTCGTCCGTAATCCTTATCTTTCGTCCTGTCCTCGTCCTCGTCCTCCGTCCTCTTTGTCCTCATCGTCCTCATCCTCATCTATGATCCTCTTGTCCTCTTTGTCCTCCTCCCTCATCCTCTTTATCCTCATCCTAATCCTCATCTCTTCCTCATCTCTTTTGTCCTGACTCATCCTCATCCTCATCCTCATCCTCATCCTCATCCATCCTCATCCTCGTCCTATCCTCGTCCTCATCCTCGTCCTTGTCATCCTAATCCTCGTCCTCGTCCTATCTAATCTCATCCTCGTATCCTTTCTTCTCTGTCCTCATCCTCGATCCTCGTATCCTCGTCCTCATCCTCATCCTCATCCCTCTCGTCCTCATCCTCTCATCCCATCCTCATCCTCTCATCCTTCGTCCTTCGTCGTCCTCATCCCTCATCCTCGTCCTCGTCCCTCGATCCTCCCGTCCTCATCCTCATCCTCGATCCTCTAATCCTCATTCATCCTCTTCCTCATCCTCATCTTCCTCTCCTCGTCTCTCGTCATCTCATCATCCTCATGTCTCTTGACTCGCCTCGTCCCTCGTCCTCATCCTGTTTCTTTCGGGATCCTCCTCATCCTCATCCCTCATCTCTCTGTCCTCCTAATTATCTCCTCTGTCCTCGTCCTCGTCCTCTTCCTCATCCTGATCTAATCTGATCATCCTTATCCTCATCCTCATCCCTTAAAATCCTCATCCTCATCCTCTCCTCATCCTCGTCCTCATCCTCATCCTCATCCTCCTCTTCCCGGGGGCCTAATCTAAAATTTTTAGTCTTACTCAACACTGAAGGAGAAGTCACCGCCCATATCCTATCTAATGATGGTACTCCGCTCCTGATGGCCTTACTCGGGTGGTATGAAATCGCGCGGCCGTTTCCGCTTTAGGCGACCTCAGGGGATTGAGGCTGGGAACGAAGGGACAGTTTGGAACGGAAGTATTTATATATTGGCGGAAGCCGCCATCTTCCCAACTGACGGGACTTTTATACGGGACCGAACGAAGTGTTCGGTACTGTATCTGTTGGTTCCGTGTCGGTACCGCGCTCGATTATCAACAGGAAGTTGGGACCGGTTGAGGAAAACGGGAGGACAACTAAGGTGACGACTTTTTCGGGGCCCAATTGAATCCTCCACTTCCTGGACCAGCTTTCTACGAGGGAGAGGTGTTCTTGCAGGGAGTAGCGAAGAAAGTGTCAGGATGTTGAGGGATGTCGGCAGTGTAAACGGGAAAGGAATCGGAAGAGGTGTTTGCTCCTCGAGAGACTCGAAAGTGTCCGTTCCTCAGGCAGTAATTAAGGATTGGGAGGAAGGATTCTTTCGAGCTTAATCCGACAGCAGTGGACAGTGCCCAGAAGCGCTGTCGAAAGCTCGCGCTTCGTCGAGAAATTCGGCAGAAACGTGTACCGCTTTGTCTCGAGAGCGGTGGACGATTCTGTACCGAATGTACCGCTCGGGACCCCAAATAATAATTCCGGTTACAAGATAACTTTTTTTTCCCCCCCACGAATCCACAAATAGGACAGCGCCGTTTTAACGTAATGTTAGAGGCTAGTTGAATTTTTTAACGAAATTTATAATAAATTTTTTATATATATTGTTTGGAATTGCAGATTTTGGCGAATACTGTCCAGTGAATGGTACACTGGGAGGTTGTCAACATTTCTGCAAGAATTTGACCAAGAGCTTTATCTGCGGCTGTTACACCGGCTACAGGATTGATCCTGAAACGCGGAAACAGTGTATAGGTACTGTTTCTTTCCCGAATTTATAATCGTTTCAATATTCAATTTTATTGACGAAATACGTCCGATAAACGGCGGAAGTGCGTGCGTAGGGTCGAATTTATTTTTTTTTAAAAACAATTTTCGCCAATTCCAGATATAGACGAATGCGCCCTCGGCATCCACAAGTGTTCTCACATTTGCACCAACCTGAACGGCACCTTCAGCTGCTCCTGCAGGCCAGGATTTACACTGGGCGAAGGTATGAGCGGTGTCTGCAAGGCCAATGATCCGAAGGTAAAAAAAAAATTACAATTAATAAGAATTTTTACTAAATTCGAAAAATTCCCTTTATATCGTCCGTAAACCGACGGGTGACCCGGAGAGGAGTCCAGGGGTACTGTATGGTACTGTTCGGCCGGCTCGCCATCTTCAGTAGCGCAGTCGAATCCGCATTTTCTCCTTATCACTTTCATATCCCCTCGATATCTCAGTTTCAATTCTGTCGTACGACAGGATTCGTAGCCCGGTTCGATATTGTCCGCGATATATATCACCGGTCGAGAGAGTCTATAATTATTAAATTGTTTTCGCTATAAAATTTGAAATTCTAATACGTCGCTAACAAGTCGTAATTTTACAATTAATTACTGAAGATGTGGCGAGCAGCGGCCCCGAAACCGACCGGGTCCGGCGAAAGACTGAACTGAAGGAGACGGAGGAGTTGTTTCTGTGTCCTCTCGCTGAGGTTCGGTCTTCTGCTAGACCGGTTTCGGGGCGGCCGCTCGCCCCATCTTCAGTAGCGCTGTAGTGTTAGTCACTGTCAGGACTTTGGATGTTTTTTTTGGGGCATCCTCACTGCCCTGTCACTTCAAAGTAACGGTGACAGTAACACAGCGCTACTGAAGATGGGGCGAGGCAGCCCGAAACCGGTCTAGCAGAAGACCAAACCGGCGAGAGAGAGAGAGGAGTTACTGTACCGGTACCGTTAGAGCGGTATATAAACTGTAGGTTCGTGATATGTTTCTCTCCTCTCGCCCTGGTTCGGTCTTTGCTAGACGGACCAACTAGCGACCAAACCCCATCTTCAGTAGCGCTGTGTCGGTCACTGTCAGGACTTTGGATGTTTTTGGGCATCCTCACTGCACTGCCCACTGTGTCACTTTCATGTACTTTCAAAGCAACAGTGGGCCTAACAGAGCGCTACTGAAGAGCGGCCGAAACCGTTCTAGCGAAAGACATGGATCAATGTCTTCAAATGCGTAGAAATAAAATCTCAACAAAAAACTGTTGCCGTTACGATCTTTTACCAAACTCCGTTTTCGGTCCCTCGTCATCAATTACGAAATTCCTTTTATGAAAACGGCCCAGGTGACGGTGATCTTTTCGAACGGCGAAGACATCGAAGCGTACCAGGTGCACAGGAGGCGCGAAGTGGCCGTCATCAGGAAAGAGAAGAGGATCGAGGCCATCGACTACAATCCGAAAGCGGAAATGGTCTTCTGGGTCGACAGCTACGACAGAAAGATCAAGAGGAGTTATATGGTCGACGCCCTCTCCGGTGAGGTGAAGGTCGGTTACGCCCAGGAGCTTTCAATGAAAGGTAACGCCGGCCGTATACTATTTCAGTTGTGTATACTATAAGGAAAAGACGGTGGAAATAAATAAACGAAACCGTTTTCAGGCAATTCCAAGCCGACGAGCGTCGCCGTCGATTGGGTGGCCGAAAATCTCTATTGGACTGAGATGGACAGGTCGGGCTCGAAGCCGAAAGGCAGGCTGATGGTCGCCAAACAAGACGGACGCTACAGGAGATCGTTGATCGATACCGGTGAGTCATTTATTGATTGGCGTTGATTTGAAAATAAAGAGACGGCCCGGCGGCCTTCGTCTCTATACGAATTGGGCCTTGAGTCCGAGGTCATTTTTGGCCCGCAAACAACCGCTATATACTGTACGAAAACCGACTGTTTGCGACGCCGTTGAAACCGAAACTGTTACACCAACACCGTTAGGAGAAATTTTTTCCGAAATCTGTCCGACAATGTTCGAAAGCTCGCATTTTTTTCCCGGTCTCAGGCGTCGACAACCCGACGTCGCTGGTCGTCAATCCCCAATTGGGCCGTATCGTCTGGAGCGACGCCGGCGCCGGTCCGAGGATAGAGACCGCCTGGTTGGACGGTTCGCACAGGAAGACTCTGATCGCCGACAGGATAAGGCATCCGACCGGTCTGGCCGTCGACTACGCCAACGGCCACGCCATTTTTTGGGCCGACACCAAATTGAACCACATCGAAACAATGAGGGCCGACGGCTCGAACAGGGCCATCGTTCTCAAAGGAGGTAGTTGGCAACCATTTTTTTTTTTTTGTAATAACTATTAATCGTTGTATATATATATACCTCTGAACGGTTACAAATTGCAGAGAAATTACACCACCCTCTGTCGCTGGACGTGTTCGAGAACAACCTCTACTGGGTGACGAGGGAGACCGGCGAGCTGATGAAGCAGGACAAGTTCGGACGAGGGATACCGGTCACATTGGCCAAGAATCTTGTACACCCGACCGGCGTCAAAGGTACTACAGAACTATTGATACAATTTTATTTAAACAATTAAAACGGAAAATATACCTGTTTTGTGGTCTGCGAGGGGTTGGAATATACTGTAGGGGTTCGCGATGTTTCTCTGTCTCTCGCTGCTGTTTGGTCTTTTGCCAGACCGGTTTCGTGCCGTTCGCCATCTTCAGTAGCGCTGTGTCAGTCACTGTCACTTTGGATGTTTTGGGCATCCTCACTGCACTGCACTGTCACTTTCACATGTACTGTAATGCTTGTCAGTATTAGTCGTTTATATATATATATATATATATATATATATATATATATATATATATATGTGTGTGTGTGTTCTGTTATTGTTATTGTCACACCATCCTTCCGACAATCTGAATCACACTTAATAAACGGGATTAACAAAACTGAAGACAAACATAACCCCCAATAACAATAACAGAAAACATATATATATATATATATATATATATATATATATATATATATATATATATATAAACGACTGACATACTGACCATAGTACACGTGAAAGTGACAGTGCAGTGCAGTGAGGATGCCCAAAAACATCCAAAGTGACCAACAACGGTGACAGTACACAGCGCTACTGAAGATGGCGAGCAGGCCGCAAAGACCGGTCTAGCAAAAGACCGAACCAGCAGCGAGAGGAGACGGAAACATCACGAACCTGAAGGAAAATATATCGTTATAAATAAATAATTAATAATATAGGACGGTTTTGCGAGCCCCCGAGTAACTCTGTAGTCAGTTTTCAGAATATGACAGGTCAGAAAAACCTTTTTCATTTTTTCAAAAAATGAAATTTTTTTCCGCGGGCCGCACACTCGAATTTAACTTAAACGTACCGCTTTTATTATCGTATATATAGAAAAAATTTATTTTTTATCGACACGCTATAAATATAACGATAATGTCGGAGAATAAAAATTTTTGTAATATTTTATCTTTCATTTTATCTGTTCGTTAAAATTCGACTATTTTTTCGATAATTCGTTTCAAATCCCGTCGTATTTGGGATAACGAGATCTTCGTCAATTTCTGTAAATTTTCGTACCTCGTTCGATATTTCGATATTGTGTGAAATTATTCAATTTCGTCGGTTGAAAAATTACGAATAGTCGAATTTTGCTCAAAATTTCTTATATCGGAAAAATTTGTCTTCCGCCGTAAATTCGATTAAAATTATTTTCGTCGAAATTATTAAAACTCCGGTTGTAAATTGTCCGTCGCTTTGACAATATCATATTAATATTAATACGTACGTATTCTTTTGCATAAAAATCTTGCAAATACGATAATGTAAATTTTTCGTAAATTATAGTTTTG